>BJKM01000121.1:1060000-1324961 GCA_015082035.1 Chaenogobius annularis | reverse complement strand
CTCAAACTGTTGCAATTCAGGTATTTTCAGTTTAGCAAATGCATCTGTTTGTGTTTGTGTAGCAATGATACCAATTAAAGGTGCGCTGTGTAACTTTCTGGTGGAGGTTTAAAGTGCCTATGACAGGTTTTTATGATTTTCAAATTTTGACTTTATTTGTTGTATTTATGCCTGTTGTACATATAAATTATAGTTTTATTCCAATCGGGCAGGTTTTTGTGGAGAAAAAGCTGTAGAAAATAACAGGAAGTGACATCACACCTGGGACACTCATTCCATCCAAAGTTTATGCATAAATAAAGTCGCTCTATTTTTATTTGCCAAATATAAAAAATTGATTTGGTCCAGCGGTTGCAAGCTAATTCCCTAGTGTGATGTCATCAATTACAAACAGGAAGTAGAATTATAAACCTACAAAATGTGCTATTATATGAGGCACTTTAAGAGTAAAACCCGTGAAGAAGATTTAATTTGATTATTTTACTATCTTCACCCCTAAAAAAATGCTGCTTTGGAAACGTGCTAATTTTGACAGTTACATTTGCAATTTAAATTCTATAATTTTGTTTGTTCAGCTCTTTTGTAAAAGCTTTGACTTCAGTAGAGTTAAATATTGCAATATCCATAAATCAGGACACCAAATTCGGTTGTTGCTTGTTTAGAGAAAAGAAACACATTTATGCAAAACCTCAGACATCGTTTTGATTATTAAAATGCATTTCATACTAAGTTCACGCGCTTTAATGTATTCGGTTCTTTAAAAAAAACGTGTTATATATCGCAGAATATCGTGTGCACTACGTGGAGTATCGCAAGTATCGCAGAGCGGTGCCGATAATAACGCATCGTGAACCGTGTATTGTGATTTGTAGCAGTTTTTGCCCATGCTAGAACAGAAACAAGCCCCCTTTTATACCAAAGCATCAAACACTTTATGATTTATCATTCAAAATAGCCATGACACTTTTTGCTGAAAAAAGATAACGCATGGGATTTTTATTGTCAGCGGCTGGTGTGTGCGGTCTCTGCGTGCGTCTGCTGCCCCCCGCTGGTCAAATGCGAGCCTGACCGGTCCCTTCTCCATGTCTGTAAGAAAAGTGAGCGGTGTTTTGGGAGGTTTATTGTGTGACAGACAACACAACGCAGGCAGGAGCGGCCGAGGGAGGCCAGCGAGGGTTGCACACATTTATTATGCAGCTGGCAGATATAATTAGTTGGTCGTTGGGGCGGATTTGCATGCTTTCACAAAAGGGAAGTTGCTGTGTGTGTGTGTGTGTGGGTGAGTGTGGGTGAGTGTGTGAGTGTGAGAATGCGCATGTGTGTGTGTGAGTGAAAAAGAGAAGAGTTTTGTGTGGACAGAGAGTACACAGCTTGTGGTTTCAGACAAATAAAAGAGCGTTACAGACAGATAATAGAGTCGTCGTGGAGCTACTTTATCAACACACAACAGTGGCATGTTGAGAATACACAGGCGTAATCCCTGAACATACACGCACACGTCTACACATGGAACTGCTTTTATTCATGAAATAAATCAAGTTTACATTAAAGGTGGGGCTCTAGTTCATAGACAATTTAAGAAGTGAGAGATGTTCTTGTTCGATGTGAGTTGATTATGGTTCTGAGTAGCATTCACGGTCAAAAAAGTTGTAGAATTAGCAGTAATATTTAGCATTTTAGTGACAAACTGCAATCAAAAGGCAATTTCAATGATCTCCGTAAGCAAATGCCAAAAGGCTGCAGTCGTTCAGGTCCTGTGCAGGGAACAGTGTGGTTATTGTATGTATTCAAATGCTATTCTTATCGTGAAAGAAGATATGTAAATCTGTCAACTGGATTTAAACTTTTAAGAGTGAAATTTGTGAAATCTGATTTCTCTCGTGCAAAACTGTGGAACCAAAACGACTGAGGAATTTCACACCTGTGTTGTCACGGTCAAACTCGATTTCAATACTAAAGAATATACTCAATATTTATACCACGAGGATCATTTAAAAATACTTCAATTGAGTAGTTTGGTATCAAATAATATCTGATTTTTGATGTGTTTGACAACCCTATGACACACATGTTATTCTGGTTTGTTTCAGTGTTCATTTTAAGCTTTCACACAAAGGTTCATGTTTTTTTCAATGACACAGATCTGATACCTATATTTGTCATCAAGAAAATCAAAAACTTTTGTCTCTCAAAAGTCTTTAAAGGTGCATTATGTCACTTTTCGGATGAGAGAGTCTTCATTGAGAGGTTATTTTTTAGCCAGGAATTTTCCACATTATGGCATTAAATATATCTGTAATGCATTCATAAATGACAGGTTGTTAAGGTTGTTGCTAAAAGCTTGCTAAAGTATTTGCCACGGTGCTCTCTGTCTCCATAGCGATAGATTTAGTTAGAGTTAGTTTAATCGGTACTGTGGATTAGGGCCGGGCAATAAAACATGTTAAATATAATTTCTATAACAATGTTCAGACAATGTTTTCACAATGAACATAAATGAAGCCTAAAAATGCAGGAATATCACTTTATTCACTTGTTTATTCAGACTTTTCTGTCTATTTGAGATCAGATTAGTTTAATATGGACAATACACTTGATATTTGATTACATTTTCCAATTGCAATATTACCTCTTTTCTTTTAAAACTGTGGATCGTTCGAGGGCAAAGCAGTAACCCCCACTCCACCAGCAAAGTTACACAGTGCTCCTTTAAGTACACATTACCTCATTCATTCAGCTTCCCACCAAGTTCCCAGATCACGAAATCCACACTACTACAACATATCTCAATAACTCATCTGCCAACCTGCCGTTTGATGTTACACCGCTGTCATTGGCCGCCGTTGCCATAGGGACTGCCCCGATACAGGAAGTGCAGTGACACGCGAGACACCTCTTGCAGCTCCCACGTGAACAACCTCAAGTTAAAATTAGCAGCAGATTGCAAACACCTTGGGTCATCCTACTCACTGTTCAACCACTATTTGGAAAGTGTGAATGTGACAAATACAAGTGCAGAAAGAGTCTACCTACATGCTTTTTACAGTGCGTGGGTTTCGTAGCCTTCTGACCTGAAAATACAACACCCTGGTCGCTTTGTTTCCACCCCGATCACCTCTCGCACCCATACGTTTCATGAGTCGCGCAGCACGGACGCTCTAACCTTGCCCGCCGCGTCGTGTCTTGCAGATATCAGGATGTCAAAGCCGGTGGAGGTGGAGAAAATGGGGGCCGATTCGCCGCTGGAGAGCACAGGTAAGGGAGAGGGCAGGTCCGACCTCCCACGCCGTGCAGCTTTTGGTAACGTTTTGTTTTTGCTGTCGCGGCGGTGGCATTTGACGGCTCTGTTTTGACTAAAATTGTCACTTTTTCCTCTTTCTCCCACGCAAGATTCAGAACGGAACGGACCTGAATCGAATCACCAGGTACAGCCGTGTTTTAATGAGCTTTACAGCGCTTTTCAAACTGTGCGACCGGTGAAACGCAGCGTCCTCTATTAGATAATAACTCGAGTCGACTTTATTCACACTTTATCCCTCATTTAGACAGAGTTAAGACATGTTTTAGTTGGATTTTTGAGCTGGTTTAGTCTTATTTTAGGCTGCGTTCACATCAAAATTGGGACTAGACTGTGACCAGACCCAGAACTTAACCTGGACTAGACCAGGACCAAACCAGAACCAGAAACAGGACAAAACCAAGTCTCTATCCGGATTAAAATGGGCTCAAACCAGGACTCAATCAGGAAAAAGTGTGAACGTAAACCTTGTATCTAAAGTTTTCGGCTGGTTTAGTCCTGTTGTAGACCTGGTTTAGCTTTGACAATAACAGATCTGGTTTTGTCATGGTTTAGACCTGGTTTAGACCTGGTATAAACCTGGTTTAGACCTGGTTCAGACCTGGTTCGGACCTGGTTCAGACCTGGTTCAGAGTTCAGAGTTAAGAAGCATTCCACGATAATGTATTCATGCTATTTTTGCTACTTCAATTATTGTGAATTATATTTTGTTATTATATTGTAAAATCTGAGCTTCTGTGTCCAAGTCATTTCTCTTGTGGATCAATCAAATTTGTCTAAGTGCATTGTAAAAAGTCAGATAAAGCAGAGTTACCAAGAAGAATAGCCTCAAGAAAGTGTAAAGAAAAAAACAAAACGTAAATGCTCAAGCTATAAATCATCCATCCATCCATTTTTAAAGTGTTCTTGCATAAAACACCAGCTTTATAAAGTTTAAACACATCAGTTCCACCATTACATCATATTTTCACCTTTAAACAGTTTTGACTTAGATAAACTGATCCACAAAGGAAGTTCTTGGTCAAAGTTGCTCAAAAATATTACCTAAAATAAAATTTAAAAAACCAAATTGGATTTTAATACATAAATATAAATATAAATATTAATATAAATATTAATATTAATATTAATAATAATAATAATAATAATAATAATAATAATAATAATAATAATAATAATAATAATAATAATAATAAAATAATAATAATAATAATAATAATAATAATAATAATAATAATAATAATAATAATAATAATAATAATAATCATTATAATAATAGTAGCGGAAACAGGTATTTTACATAGAGTAAAGTTTTCTGACCATCATTATTTTTATGTATTTATTATTTTTTTAATTTAAATTTAAAAAAAAATTTTTTTTAAATAAATTGTAAGGATGCTTCTTGTCTCCATGGAGATGTAATTGCTTTCTTAAAATGTTCCACACTTTGGCATTAAACCCATAGGTCAATACAGATGTTTTTCCATGTATTTTTGAGTTTTAAAACACCTGTAACTAAAAACAATACAAGATATTGAAGTTTCATACTACACTTTGGAACATTTCATACAAAACAACAACAATCACATTGAGAAAAAACATCAGAAAAGTTACATAATGCACCTTTAACACTGTCATTAACCTTGCATTTCAAACTGTGTATAAGCTTCTCTTGTTGTGTTTCGCAGGCTCTGTCGATGAAAGTGAACCCCTTCCCGTTGTCCCCGGCGCTGAGCGGCACCAAGGTGAGTGCGTGTCTCTGCGAATACGTCCCCACTACAGTTTGGGCGCCTTTTGTCCACTAATCACACAACAAGTTTAACACCAGCGCTTGCTTTGTGTTAGCTCAATGCCCTCTTTCGACGCTTTGTCCGCGCCGACGTTGAGGCTCATAATGTGTCGCTGCTCCTCCCAATCATTAATGTAAACAGCGTGAGACACGGAGGGCACGGTGGCACTTTTTCTTCCGTTCAAAATCAAGCGCAGGGCTCAGGGTTACAGCTCAGTGGGAGACTGTTTTGCATACCACAGGAGATATGCAAATCTGCGAGCTGGAAGGGCCCGTCTCCAGTCCAAACACGCTGGGACGGCCACTCAACTGACACACATCTGTCATGAGCTCAGTTCAACACTCAGCATGGACCAGAATATTGCAGTAGTATTAGAGTAAACACGCTGAAACATGACCTTAAACGATCAGGTAACGTACCGGAGACGTTTTTGGTTTTTTTAAATGTATTTTTACTGCTGAAACCAGGAGAAGGAAGTTTGAGATAAAGTTTGTGTGATGATGTGTTTTACTGCTAAGTTAATGGTCTTTTCTGTGTTTTGTGGTTTCAGACTAAGATGGAGGAGTGTGGCGAGATGTCCCCCGCTCTGCCTCCCTCCCACGGGCCGACGCCTTCCCAGACGGCTCTGCAGCAGCATCAGCTCATGCTGACCAGCTCCCAGCTCGCAGGGGTGAGACTGCTGTGTGTTTGTTGTGTGTTTGCTGTGTAAACAGGGTGTGGACCTGGGCTTTTGCTCTGTCTGGCTTTGCGTCTCGGGGGCCTCTCATTCCTCTCTGGTCCTCCCTCTGTCTTGCTTGTCTCTACGGTGGTCCTCTCCTTTCGGACCCTCTGTAACCCTGGCTCCTCTCCTCTGCTTCTCCGCTCAGCTCACAGCTTTACTCCCGGCGCAGCAGCAGTTGTTGTTGCAGCAGGCCCAGGCTCAGCTTCTGGCTGCGGCCGTGCAACAGTCCCACGCCGCGCACACCGCCGCTCAGGCCAATCAGCAGGCTCAGGCCGCGGCCGCAGCCAATCAGCAAGCTCAGCAGCAGCAGCAGCAGCAGGCGGGACAGGCGCAGAGCCAGGGGGCAGGGCCACAGGAGCAGAACCCCCAAAGTGTGTCTGTTCCCCCTCAGCTGGCTCTGTCCCAGCCCATCCAGCTCACCGCCCAGGTACAGGCTAAAGCTCGCTCTCTGCATGACTACGGGGACAGGGACTCACTCTGCAGCTGCATGAACTCCATCCTCCTCCTGCTAACCTCACAACAAACTAACTTATCTCATTACCTCCACCGCTCTCTGGGCTGTTTTACTCACTGTTTTCCTCTGGCTGAGCAGGACTTCCAGCAGCTGCTGCAGCTCCAACAGTTGGTGTTGCTGCCTCCTTCTCCGGCTCAGTTCCTCCTGCCACAGGCCCAGCAGGGACAGCAAGGTAAGGACTCCCACAAATATGTGCAAACAAAGACTTTCACTTTCTGCTGTTAACGTGTTATGTTTTCGCTTTTTACCAGGACTCCTGTCGACATCAAATCTTATTTCGCTACCTCAGCAAAACCAGGGGAGCCTGTTGTCTGCTCCGAGCAGGATGGGCCTCCAAGCACAGGTAGGAGACATGTTCCAGATAAGATAAGAGAACCTTTATTTATCTAACAATAGGGACATTCCAATGTTGCAGCGCACAGCTCAAGAACAGCATGAAAAGAGATATCTGCCATAATGAATCATAAAACCATAGAAATGTAACTCAGATTGTGCAGGTAGAGCAGAAATCTAAGGATACAGAACGATTATGTGCAAGTGGTTCTGACCATGATCATGTACAGAGTGTTTGAACAGTCTAGACTTGCTACAACACTCCACAAACTTTTCCTTCCCTTTGTGACATGTGCAGCAGCGAGATAAGAGCGCAGAGGTGAACGTGGGGGGCATGACGGCCGTGTCCTCCGAGGAGCCCAGCGACCTGGAGGAGCTGGAGCAGTTCGCTCGCACTTTCAAACAAAGACGCATCAAACTGGGCTTCACACAGGTGACCACCCTCCACCCTCCATCCTCCTCTCATCCTCCTCTCATCCTCCTCTCCACCCTCCATCCTCCACCCTCCTCCTCCTCTCAATCCTCCTCTCATCCCTCCCTCATCATCCCTCACTCTCTCCACCCTCCAAAAGTAAACCTCCTTCATCCTCCTCTCCACCTCCCATTTCCTCCTCTCCATCCTCCTCTCCACCCGCCATCCTCCACCCCCTTCCTCCACCCTCCATCCTCCTCTCCATTCCTCCTCTCCACCCTCCTCTCCATTCTCCTCTCTCTCCCTCCTCTCTCCAAACCCTCTCCTTCACCCTCCTCTCCACCCTCCTCTCCACCCTCCTCTCCACCCTCCTTCATCCTCCTCTCCCCCTCCTCTTCCCATCCTCCCCTCTCATCCTCCTCTCATCCTCCCTCTCCACCCTCCTCTCCATCCCCTCTCCCATCCTCCTCTCTCCACCCTCCTCTCCATCCTCCTCTCATCCTCCTCTCATCTCCTCTCCACCCTCCTCTCACCCCTCTCCACCCTCCTCTCCATCCTCCTCTCCATCCTCCTCTCCATCCTCCTCCACCTTCCCATCCTCCCTCCACCTCTCATCCATCCTCTCTCATCCTCCTCTCATCTTCCTCTCATCTCCTCTCCATCCTCCTCTCCATCTCCTCTCCCATTCCTCTCACCCTCCTCTCCATCCTCCTCTCCACCCTCTCTCTCCATCCTCTACACTCTCCACCCTCCATCCTCCTCTCCATCCTCCTCTCCTTCCTCCTCTCACCCTCCTCTCCACCCGCCCATCCTCCACCCTCCATCCTCCTCTCATCCCTCCTCTCCACCCTCCATCCTCCTCTCCATCCTCCTCTCCACCCTCCTCTCCATCTCCTCTCATCCTCCTCTCCTCCCTCCTCTCCACCCTCCCTTCATCTTCACTCCTCCCCCTTCACATCCTCCTCCACCCTCCTCTCATCCTCCTCTCATCCTCACCCCTCCTCTCCATCCTCCTCTTCATCCTCCTCTCATCCTCCTCTCATCCTCTCATCTCCATCCTCCTCTCCATCCTCCTCTCATCCTCCTCCTCCATCCTCCTCTCCATCTCCTCTCCCACCCTCCTCTCCATCCTCCTCTCATTTCCTCCTCTCCACCCTCCTCTCCACCCTCCTCTCCATCCTCCTCTCCACCCTCCTCTCCATCCTCCTCCTCTCTCATCATCCTCTCATCTCCATCCTCCTCTCCACCCTCCTCTCCACCCTCCTCTCCACCCTCCTCAAATTTATTTTTTTTAACACCGCCCTGTCCAGGCGCCAGGTGAATTAACAACGATGCAAAATGAAATCCAAACTGTTTTTATATCATTTGTTGTTTGCAGGGCGATGTTGGTTTGGCCATGGGAAAACTGTACGGCAATGACTTCAGCCAGACCACCATCTCCCGCTTCGAGGCCCTCAACCTGAGCTTTAAAAACATGTGCAAACTGAAGCCACTGCTGGAGAAGTGGCTCAATGACGCAGGTGAGGCCAGACTTATCCAATATATTATAAAATGACTGGTTTCGTAAGAGATCTGTAAGAGAAACCGGCTTGTAAAAATGAGATATTGCACAACACAGGCCGCGTTTGCACTTGCACGCACACGACATCTAAACTGGGATGAACCTGGAACTAAATCAGGTCTAGATCAGGACTAAACCGGGACTAGAACCACCGGACCAAACCAAGTCTACATCGAGACTAAACTGAGGACAAACCAGGACAAACGGTAGACCCAGTGTCGTGGCTGAAAACATTTAAGGAGTTCTGTTTTAGTCTCACGTTTTGGTCCTGCTTTATCTTTATCATGGTAAAAAAAATACATATTATGCTTTTGTCTGGTATATAATTCTAATATATGACACCCAGGGCTCATTATTTTATATTCTGGACATTTAAAATTGCAATATGGATCTAAAACAACTTAATAAACGAAACAAGTCCACTGACATTTGATTGAAAACTGCAGCACTGATTTCCACCGTCGAGAACACAGGAGCATGAACATTACTCAAACATGCATGAATTAACTTTAAATACAAGTTTGAGAGTGTAAATCAGGTGCAAAAACAATTACAACATAGTTAAAAGCTCTTTTAAAATGTCTTTTATGCATAATACGTCTCCTTGTTGTTTGATTTGCGAAGTACAGGTAAATAACAAGGCAATAACATAATTAGCTCAGTTGTCACCATGGTTATAGTCACTTTCGATATGACGTTCCGTGTCCGTCGTCTGCAGAGACCATGTCCATCGACAGCACCCTCCCCAGCCCCAGCTCTCTCTCCTCCCCCTCTCTGGGCTTCGAGGGCATGCCGGGCCGGCGCAGGAAGAAGAGAACGAGCATCGAGACCAACGTGCGCGTGGCCCTGGAGCGCTCCTTCATGACGGTGAGATGCGCAATACAAAACGGTGTCGTTTAGTCCAGGTTAACAGAGTAGACGTGGGCTTCGTGGAGAGGGGGGCTTCTCATGATTTACTTGACTTTTATAGATACTCAAACACTGCTTTAGTCATTAAATCCTCGCAACCTGGTCGTGGTAGGTGACAGTTGTTGCCACAGTTGCCCTGGGCCTGACTGACAGGGGTGTGGCTGTCATTCTGAGCCACTGGCCAGACCTTTCTTGAAAAACCTTGGTGATTGTCTGTGTTGCGATCACCACAGGCTGCAAAAAACAACAACACAAGGAACAATTTTTTTTTTTTTGGTAAGGCTTTATTTTAGGATACACTTATTAAAATTGAACTAGCTCGTAATCTACCTACATGTTGGCGGTTAATTTGATGTCAATTTGTATTTATTCAACCCTTATTAATGCTTTATGCATAATCTTAATCTGCTGCTAATTAGATTTTCCTATCAATGAACTCCTTATCATGACGTTTTTGTGCATGAATACACGTTATTAAGTAAAAAAACTACATATTTTGTGGTACTAGCCCTTAACAACACATTTAGGATCATGATTAATGTACAGAAAATGATATTATAAGCAGTAATAAGGGGTTTATCTATAGTAAAGTGTTTGTGCGCTAAAATAAAGTGTTAACGCTCTTTTTTCCCCCGTAATCTTTTACTCTCAGATTTCTACCTATGAAAAACAACACAAAAAGATAATTACAGAGCAGGAAAAAGTACATTATGGCCACACCTTGGTCTGTCTGCCTCAGGGCAATTGTGGCTTCCAAATGTGCCACCAGATAGATCATTACTAAGCCTAAAATGACATGATAATAATAATTTATGCTTTACTTTATGAGACTGTTTATGTATCGTCTTTATGAATTAAAAACTGTTATTTTAGTTGTAAAAAATAAAAGAAACGAATACTAAAAATGTGTTGATGTGGGTTTTTTTTTTGTCTTAAAACGTGCCGGTTGTAAAGTCGCCCTGTGCTCTTTGCTCTTGCCTTGTCCCAGCAGAACCAGAAGCCCACGTCAGAGGAGATCCTACTGATCGCAGAGCAGCTCAACATGGAGAAGGAGGTGATCCGGGTTTGGTTCTGTAACCGACGGCAGAAGGAGAAACGCATCAACCCGAGCAGCGCCACGCCCCCTCTGCCCAGCCAGCCGCCCTCTGCCCCCACCGCGCACAAGACCCCCTGCTACAGCCCCCACATGGTAAGGCAACATTACGGCTTCACTTGACGCGCTTTATTCGTTTTTTTTACCGTCTTGAAAAACAGACCTCTAGCAGACCTCAACTACAACGTCCTTGTTCTGGGCGGATAAAACGCTTTATAATTAGATGCAGACAGCACACAACGGGCACATTTTAACCCCAAGAGCTGCATTTACAATATATATGCCCTAGATGGACATAAATCAGGTATCAATCAATCGTCTGTTAAAGTATATTTATCATTGGTACTTTGTAATGTTTGTTTATGTTTTGCATCTATTTTGTGCAACTGAGCAGAGACCATTTGTACATACACTGGTTCCAGCACACGAAACAAAAAAGAAGCAAAAACGAAACAAATATAAACTGTGTGGCCGCAAATAAATATATTATTTCACCTTTTCTATTTTATGCACATCTAAAGCAAACAATTGTAGTTGATCTGTTTTGAACAAAATGTGTTTATATTTAGAGGAAAACTGTGACAAAAATTTGTACTTCATGTATGGACAGTTATTTCGTAAATAAACACCTTTTCAAATATATTACTTTGACAAACTTGTCACTCAGAGGGTCCGATAAAAGCAGGAAACCCAAGTGTCTTTGCAAACAAAAATAATATTCAGAAATATTCACACGGAAACAAGCATTTTAACAAAAGGAACAACAATAAATAAATCAAATAGATGCTAAATAAATGTAAATAAATGTAAATGACACGAATGTTAGAGCGTGTTGTGTTCCTGTTTTGGCAGATGTCCAGTCAGCTGTCGCAGGCCGTGACCAGTCTCTGCAGCACACCAGTGAGCACCATGTCCTCCATGTGCCCCCTGACCTCCAGCCTCTCCTCAAGCCTCTCCTCCAGCCACCCCTCTCTGAGCTCCGCCCCTTCCCCCGTGACTCCGCCCCCTCCTCCCCGCAGCACGGCCAGCCCCGCCACCCCCAGCCACAGTGCACTCAGCCTCAACACAGGGTAAAAACACACAGACCAAAGTTCTCCCGAATACGTTCTGACTTCCAAACTGTCCTCACGAAATAACTGCACGTGAGAGTGTTCTGCACAAAAACGAACAGCTATATACATATTTGAATTTTGGAGCATAGATCATGTTTTCACTAGTTTGGAGCTTGTAGGTTTAGGTTTTTGGGGAGTTTTCTTAAGGTATCACGGTCTGGTATCAATATTTTTAAATCCGTCTGTGATGGTCACTTTATAAATCCATGTGTGGACAGACCACTGCTAACAGCATTCCCAAACGTTAGCCTCATTTGCATATGCCCAGTGAAAAAAGCCTGTTTGGTCATAAGTAGAACCTCTGTAGTCTGTGGTCACTTTTGCGCTTCGTTTGAGTCATTTGAACAACATATTTAGTCATTTTTGTCGTACTTCCGTGTATATTTGTGTGTAATTGCAAGTAGAAAAAAAAGACATGAATAGGTTAATAAGTCACGCGTTCGCCTAGAGACGTCAATAAACAAACAGCAACAAGCCCAACCCCTTTTACTCAAACGACTCAAAATTAGATTAGTATTCAGAAGGATTTTTAACCAATGATGGAATTGCTTCTTGCAGTGTGTCACGTCAAGTGCAACAGCTGAAGAGGGAAATGGAGTTTCTTGATGAATATTGGTAATAATGAGTCATAATTAGCGCATACATCCCTCAGGGCCCCGTCATTAGTCACGTCACTTAGACCCCCTGCTCACGAGGCAGAGCTCAAACGCTCAGAGCTCAAATAGTAACATATCGGTTGTATTAGTGTAAAAAAAGTACCCATGACACAAGTATTTCTCATAGATTTACGATGAAAACACTGAGAAACAGATGCTTTTACCTCAAACCGCAATCTAATTTTTGTTGTTATCTTCTCACGTACCGTAGTAATCAAATATACGCTCTACATTTATTAAAAAACATGTAAACGCGTCAATATTGTGTCTAAAGCCGCAGATTTCACGAGCTCCCAAGTCTCGATTCACCTGCAGTTTGTAGTGAAATCTCTGATAACGTGACTTTATTTACACGCACACACACACACGCATGTTCCAGCCGTGCCGGAGTCTAACCCTCTATTGTGTGTGTTTGTGTGTGTGTTTTGTCCACAGCTTATGGCGCATGGGTAAAAAGAACGGTGACGTGTCAAACTACATCACCGATTTTGCTGCAAACTTGAGGTGAATGCGACCGGGACACACGTTTGACTGAGAAACAGACTAACTAACGCGCCGCTGTGGACCGCTCTGTGTTTTTGGGGACAAGTATTTGACTGAACAGATTACTATTTAGCATCATTATAATACTACGAATGATGCATCACTGAGCGGTGTTGACACATGTGATGTAAGTACGCTCTGCATAGACTAATTCATGCCTAAAACAAAGCCAGTAATAAATAAATACAATGTCTGTAGCACGGACACAAGGAACAAACACAAACAGACCATTACCTTTATTTAATAGTTCTTAAACTCTGTGTGTTTTCTGGTGTTGAATTACAGGCATTTTAATTGCCAAACAAACAAACTTGCTTGTCTCCATGGAGATTTCAAGCCATTTTGTGGAACGATCTCCTGGAGAGAAGGAGGTTTCGGACGCTCCACATGAGAACTAGCTTCCGTGTGGTGGTCAATGAGGCTAAACTTCAGTGGTAGAAGACATTGTGTTACTTAAAAAGTAAATACTTAGCTAAAAAGTAGAAGTATCACATAAAAACATTCTACTTATACTAACACTAATACTAATACTAAAACTAACACTTAAAGCATTGAAGTACCCATTAAAACTGTACTTCAAAGTAATAAAGTTTTGACTTTTGTATTTCGTACACGTTTTGGGAACTATAAAAATAGTCAAATGTTGTGAACGTTATAAAGAATTGCACAGTTTTTTGGTCAACAGAAGCAATAGAATAGATTTGTCTAAATGTGTCTGATAATTTGTATTAAAAATGATTATATAATAAATTGTTCATACATATTTATTAACTCAAAGTCTCAGCAGTAAGTCTCTAACCATGAGAATGAAAAAAAAAATGTTTTCTGTCAAGTAAAAAATAAATAAATGTAGAAATGCATATACCTGAACCTAAAATGTAACAAAGTAAAAGTATCCACTGTATAATTACTTAAGTACACCACTGTTACACATACCGATTGTAAAATAATAATCCTTAATGACATCATGATGAACACTCCTGTTGTTTCCAAACACATTTCTCTTCGAAACTTATCTCTAACTGCACTGCTGATTTCTGTTATAATTCTGCTTTTTCTATGTCCTGAACGTGTCTTTGCTGCAGCTAACCCGGCTTTCTTTTCTCTGTCCCCTCGCCCTTTCTCCCTCTCGTTCTGGCACCGTTTCTCCTCTTTCTGGCGCTGTGTGTGGTGATGTGTGTGGAAAACCAGGAACACTGTGATGGGGGTGAACACAGGGATGAACACCGCCCTCCTCGGTAACAATCCCCTGGCCACTATCCAAGGTGTGTTTCAGTGACATCCAAACGGCATAAGAGCAGAACTGGGAAAACAACAAAGAACAGAACTGGGAAAACAACAAAGAACAGAACTGGGAAAACAACAAAGAACAGAACCGGGAAAACAACAATTCAAACAGTTCGTGCAGCGATACTGACATTAACACCAGCCAAACTCATTATAAATATAAGGTGTCTTTTGTCAAGGTGACTCAAAATGCCATTAACTACTAAAAAAATATATATATTGAGTATAATAAACATTTCACACTGGTGGGTAGCGAAAAGTGACATGAGTTTTACTTCTTAAAGGGGTCGAATTATGCAAAATCAACTTTAATGAGCTTTTTAATCCTGTTTCTTCATCATTAGTTTACTCAAAGTTGTATTTTGATTGATTCGTGCATGTTCAAATTAATCCTGTTTTGTCTTGCAACTGAGGCTCGAGTGCTCAGAAAATTCCTGTTCTCGCCTGCCCCCTATCCCCGCCCACACACCTGTGCTTGGTGTGATTATTTGAAAATTGAAGACTCCGAGTGACACGTGTGGAGTGCTGGAATCTCATGTAGCCACTTTTCAAAACCTAAAACGTGTAAATGACAGTCTGATGCTTGTTACGATGAAGTGTCGCTATGGAGAGGCGGGGTTTATCACTATGAAGAGGTGGGGCTACTCCGTTTTGCAGTTTTGAACAGGAAGTCAATGGAGCTGTTTCTATAATTAATCTGTTTTAGATCAATATTGCAGTTTACAACGAACAAACTTATGTGATAGTTCAATGATAAGTCTTCTTTAAATAAGTACACATTTTGCTGGTGGTAAAAGTTTGGTTAAGAGGGCAAATCCATGGCAAACAAATATTGTTTTTGTACACAATGGACAGTAGGAGTAAAAACTCTTCCTTTTACTATTAAATGTACATACAATGTTTGTTTTTTTAAACATACAGTAACATACATAAAACAAACCTATGTAAAGAAAAATATGCAATAATAATAATAATTTAAAAAATAAATAATAATAATAATAATAATAATAATAATAATAATAATGATAATGATAATGATAATGATAATGATATGATAAAATGACATTTTTAAAAAGCTGCAACAACCTTTAAAACCTTTGTCATTTTTATTTTTTTGAAACATAATACTGAACATGACACAGGGACAAGTGGTTTGTTGTCATCCCATTCCATGCATCCTTCCATCCAGTGTGTGTGTGTGTGTGTGTTCTGTGAATGTGACTGTTATTGTGTGTTTGTCTCATTCAAACTCCATCTCTCACTTAACTAATAACACAAATGCAAGAGCAACAAAAATCAAGCGAATGTGAGTAAATATGTTCATGTACAAAGCTTAAACTGAATTGACAATTACCCACAATAACACAAGATGAGAACTGCTTTGTCCCGTTAAGGCCTCGGAAATTTCCATTTTCATATTATTGTTGTCCAATTTTGCATGACACACAGTTTATGACCAGAGGCTGTTTTTCTTCTTTTTTTTTACTCACAGCCAAGAAGGTGTGACAAAATCGTTTTAGAGACCTACAGTCAATCAGAAAATGTTTATTTTGGGTTGAAAGAAAAAAAAAAAAAAATTTTTTACATGGGGAAATAACAAAGAAGAAGTCGGTTTATAAAAAAAAAAAAAAAAAGCTAAATATAAACAAACCGTAAAAATCTTGTTTGAAATTCATTTTTAGATTTCAGAGAAGAACATTATTTCCCCCAATATTCTCAAAATATCCTACAATAAGACCATGGGAAAAAAGACTAAATAAATGATGAATGAATGAGTTAATAAAATAAATAGAATAATAGTAAGTATGTAAGTAAGTAAGTAAACAATAAAATAAATATAAATAAAATAAATAAAATAATAAAATAGATAAAATAAAAAATAAATAAAATAAATAAAATAATAAAATAATAAATAAATAAATAAAATAAATAAAAATAAATAAAATAATAAAATAAATAAATAAAATAAAATAATTAAATAAATTAAATAAATTAAATAAATTAAATAAATTAAATAAATAAATATGTTCTTTATTAGCCTTAATTTACCTGTAAATAACTTGTTTGATTCTTATTTGAAAAGTTTATGGAATAATATATTTCCAAATGCGAGCACAATCTTTTTTTAATAATCTCAAATATAGTCGTGTAATCCCTCATTCTTCCAGCAGTGAGCCGTCTGAAATCCATTCTGAAAGTCAATCTGCTCAATCACACATGACTTTCAAAAAGATGTCTTGATTTTTAAAACATTTGTCCCGATGACTACCTTTGATACGCTTCCTACAATCTCAAATATACAATCAAATCCTGAGTGCGACACTAACATGGTATTATTTTTGTCTCTCCTCCAGCCCTAGCAGCCAGTGGTGGCCAGCTGCCTCTTTCCAGTCTTGAGGGCAGTAAACAAGTGATGCTGGGGGCCTCGGGGGGCCAAAGCGGGCACCTGCACTCCTCCCTGTTCCTGAAGCACCCGGCCCTGCTCCACATGGCTCAGTCCCAAGGCGCCGGTCTGGTCAGTGCGGCCGTAGCCAAAGCCTCGCAGTCCTCCCCGTTCCCCTCGGCCAGCAGCATAAGCCCCACCCCCTGCTCCCCTTCACCCTGCTCTAGCCCCGCCTCTTCCTACTCCTCCATCGAAATGGCACACAGTCCGCCTTCACTGGGAGGAGCCAAGATCGAGTGACAACATCGTGGGCCAATCAGAGGAGGAGGAGGAGGACAGAGGGAGGGAATCGTAAACCTCGCCTTTCACACCAAAGCTATCTCTTCCTCTTGTCAACGCTCTTCTCCTTCTTCAGCAAAACCGTTCTCTCTTTCCGTCTCTCCCGGTCTTTCGATGCCAAAAATACACAGAATGAAAGAGAGGAGGGACGGAAAGAAAGATGTCAAAAGGAGAAGAGATGGGGAAAGGGGAAGATCGAAACCAAAAATCTTTATCTATCCAAAACAAGACGCAACCAGGATGTTTTTGTCAATAACGTTTGATCGGACATTGCACCTCTGCACTCTCGGTCTCTGGAGGAAAACAAAACAAATGACTTTTAAAACGACGAGGCCGAGCGGGCGGCAGGGGTGCGTGTCCAAGTGCAGAAACCAAAAATGACAAATAAAAACTTTACTTTGTGACGTAGGAATGGCGGCAAGGACAAACCCAGATCGGAAGAGGAGAAGGCGAACTGTGCATACTTACTTTTTTGCTTTTAAAAGCTGCGGGTCTGAATGAAGAGGAGGGAGGAGAGGTTTAAACCAAAAATTTACCTTAGGAGGAGGAGGCGGAGGAGTACACAATGACAAAAAAAAATGACAACCATACCAAAATCCCAAATACCAAAAATAACGGAGAGAAAAGCTTTATTCAGAGGACGTGTAAATACTGAAGCTATCCAGGACCAGGACTTCTACAACTCTTTCACTCACATTCTACCATTTTCCATCCATCATTTCATTTTGTAAACTCGTATTTGTTCCATGTTCCGCTGTATCCACCTGTCTCTTACCTACCTCTGGTTCGAAGAGCATGAAGGTGCGTTTCATTTGCCACCTTGTAATACAACCTTTTCTATTATTTATTAGCAGTGTTTGAACCGCCATTTACTATTTATTGTTGCCGCTTTTCGTAGCTACGGGCTTGCAATCATCGCCGTCTTCATGCCGTGTTTTTTGTGATTGACTTTGCCTTCACTAAGTGCCAAAGATAACCGCTAAAGTTGGCACACGTGGAGACGATTTCAAGGTGTAAATGAGTCGATCGAGCGTCAAAGTTGCAGCGTAGTGTGCCCCTAATAAACCTCTCATTTCTTCTTTAAAAGTGTTACCGCGATTTCTAAACGAACACGCCCTGCAAACTTGAGGCGACATTACGATATTACGTCGAAAAGTATGAAATTTAGGCCACGGTTGTTGAAGACGTGGAAAGTTGTGTTAGTGTTGAAAGGTAATGCGTCAATAAAGCTTGGTTTAGTCACGGTGTGGTCCAGTATGTCTTGTCAAATTGTCTTTTCTCATCATAACTCCATCAATCATTCTTGTTTTCCACTTCACACTGCCATTAATCTCAAATGGAAACCAAAGCATTCTTAGCGCCGCAGGGTTTTTCAGAAGAAGAATCCGTGGTCGAAACACACGAACACAATAAAAATAAAAAAAAGACACAAAATGGCGGCTAACGGTGGACCAAAACAGGACCCGACGCTGCCACTGGACATCCGCGAAGATTCCCTCCTAAAAACGCCTGTCCGAAAATTCCCAAATGGGGGAGCTTTATACCAAGGAACGCTTCCTTGCTTACTCCGAACCCCAGAGAACGGGAAAAGCTGGAGACAGGCGGCGTCGTAGTGAGGGGCGGGCGCAGGCATCACAACTTTTGTAAGAGGATACCAAAAATGTTACCCGAAACCAAAAAGAACACTCAACAAAAAAAAACACCCCAAGGTATTACAGAAGCAAACCAAAAAGAACACTTACCAAATGGAGGTGGAGAGAGAGGAGGGAAGACGGACAAAATGTGCATACGTTTGTCTGTAGAATCGCAAAAAAAACAAACTGTAGCATGGAAGAGGAACAGACGACGTTTTGGGATCCTCTCCTTCTCTCCAGCTCAACCGTCTGGTCCTGGATGGAACGAAACGCAAATGACCTCACTGAACTTCTGAATCTTCTGAAAAAGAATCTGTTTTTATTTTTTTGTTCCAATCTTCTGCTGTGTATCTTGATGCTGTTTTCTTTCCCTGTAATGTACTTTAGTGCTTATACTCATTTGGAATAGCGCAACTCGCTTAAACTTACTACGAGAGCTCCTTATTTTTTTCGTAGTCGTGCTAGATATTTTTATCAGGTCGGTTGGAAAAAATACTGTGAAAATTTAGCTTCCAGATTTTTATTATTAGATAAAGACTGTCTTGGCGAAAGAAGAAGAAAAAAAAAGACAACACATTCACCAAAAAGCCAAAAATAGCAACACCGTGAAAAACCAAATAACTTAGCATACCAAAACAGTGTAGCGAATGGTCTGCGCGGCTGCCCGTGTGTAGCGTCGAAACGCATTAGCGCCATCTTGTCTGAAGCGTGCGATGGCGGCGGTCAAAATCAATCGATGTCTTATTGTTTATTTTGGCCGCTTGCAGACACCGTACTCAAGACAAGCTGACCGCTCTCGCAAACGTTGGCCTATCCAAAGAATATTAGGTTTGTTTTCGCAAGCAGTGAACAAACTCAACTGACAGGAGGAAGGAATCACTCAGAAACCAAACTTAGATGTGGGGGTGAAAGGTCAAACCGCCAGCCTCGCATTTGAACTCTTAGACGGAATGTATCTGTTAGTGCTTCTATAGATTTTGTAGAAAAAAAAGATCTATGTTCTACTGCTTACTTATCGCTAATGTATTAAAAAAAAAAAATGAGAAAAATGTCTTGAGAAAAAAAGATCCTAAAAACATTGATAATAACTTGATTTTAGACCAAAAATTTTAACTATCTCTCTTCGGGCTTTTTCTGTTTCATGTTCTTACAATGATTTAGACTTTTGATTGTACTATTTATTCAGGGTAGGTTCGGTAATGTTAATAATATAATTTTCTTTTGTTTTTGTCTCGCTATTTATTGCTTATTTATTTATAGAGGTGCTTTCATGTTCTGAGCTGCATTTGTGGTTGATTAGTCTGCCCCCTGCTGATGTTCTTTCTTACAAACGCCAAATATTATGGGGACGCAAACTGAAGCTGAAATACTTCTGTTTGAAGGGTTAATACGCTGCACTGTTCACATGAACTTTTCACGACATTACAATGGAGAGAAACGTCCTCTACCTCTGCCAAGGCCTTGACCTGCCACTGCACCGGGCAAAATACCAGTGACAAAAACCGTTACTTGTTCTAAGATTTCGAGATGATACTAAAAGTCGGCATGGATGATGTCAAACCCTGAACCACGATAAAGAAAAAGTCTTGATTCGGCCTCAATATGACCGTGATACTGGTATTGAAGCCTGAGTTAAGCCCGGTGTCCGCTGCACGATTAGCTGAAGTTAGCGCTACATGCTATCAGCGTTTCTGCGTCCGTTTGTTGCTTACGGCTGAGCTCTTGTGCCGTTTCTCTGAGGAGCGCCGGTGTTTGCCGTCTGTCAAATGTGTGACAGGGATTGATCGTGGCGAGAGGGGGGTGCGACTGTGAGACCTACGACCCGCAATTTTAAGATCAACTGCCCCAATCTCCCCCCCCGCAGAGTCTCCCCCCCCCCCCATAACGATTATCTTTCATAGCAGTTGGACAAAATTGTGAAGTGGACACCCGGTTTCACTCATTCTTTAAACCCAAGATATCAAAAAGGCGTGATGCTGAAATGAATCATGGGTTTCTTTATGTGGTTGGACTTCGTATCTTATCTTTGTTCTCTGTAATCGGCATGCCTTCGACCCAAAATTAACCCATTTTCAATCGATAATCTAACTGTGACTGAATAACGTCTCGACAAATGCCGGCAGAGGTAGAGTGCAGAATTTCTCATTGATGTGCTCATGAACTTCAATTTCTGTTTATGTATGTTCTCCTTTGGTAGACGGCTTTGAAAGCTTTAGCCTATTGCAAAAACCAAAAACGTGAAGAAGATTAGCTGGGGCGAGACTACAGTTTTTCTGGACAGAACAGAGCGCAGAATGATTTTGTAACACTCGATCGCTCTTTCTGTCTTCTCTTTTTTGTTGACTTTGGTTCTGATTATTATGCTTCGGCACAACTCCAGTTCTTTGATCCAGTGTATGAAGTTAAAGAGAGATAGTTCATCATATACCTCATATTCTTTGATGATAAACCAAATAGATGAATGCTTTAAAGCGGGGTCCATGCGGGGCACTTGCGGACGATGTGTGTCGGACCGAGAGTGTGGCCACATACGACACGGGGGTCAAGTTCTGAACGGAGCTAGCGTTAGCTTTAGCATTGATCAGCCGGTGTCCTTTCCTCTCTCCGTTTGGATCAAAGGTGCCACTCGGGGTCAGATGTCGTATGAGTTCACCTCACAGTCCGCGCCGCTCTCGTCTCCCTGGAAACCCCCTACCGCTGACCGCAATGAGCTTTTTGAAAAACGGCCATTTCCTCAAACCTGACCTCTCCGCTTCCCCCGACTATCGACGTCCGCAAAGCTGCTGTCTGCCTCAAATCTGGGATCAAAAGTGCCCAACACAAAGTGCTCGGGGTGAATTTCTAACTTTGATTCAATAAAGATGCAAGATAGGTTCAAAAGGAGCAGCTTTGCGGTAAAGGTCACTGCGGTGCCATGCCTTGAGCCTCGTGAAAATAAACCCCACACTGGCCTGTAGGGGGCGGCGGCGGGGCAGGTCGCGGAGGGAGTGGCAGGTGGCCGATGTTGTCGGGTGACACAAAAATGACACTTCTCGTACATTGCTGTGCGGTGGACCTTGAAGGGGCAGGAAACTCGGAACGTCTTTGCGGAAGTTAGACTGCGAGGGACCGGTTCTGCTCGGGCTGGTCTTGTCGGTGAGGATGCCCCCCTCGTGAATGATACCAAAGTTAATGCCTCGCCGGAAGATTCAGCACCGCGTGGAGACTCCCTTTAGTCTGACTTTCACCAAAATGTTCCACAATTGATTCTTTTATACAATTGCGTCGCTAGAGCGTATAATTCTCGGGCTAAAACTGTAATTTACCCGACAAAACTCAAGTAAAGTCTTAAAGAAGGCAAACTAATGCAGAATAACACACAGCAAGGACCACCTCAAAAAACATTTGGCCTAAACCAGGTTCAAAACAGGACTGTTGGAGGTCTAAACTAGGGCTGAACCAGGTCTAGAACGGGACTACACACTGGCTTCAGTAGTTCCAAACAAGGACTAAAGCAAATGTGGACATGAATGTGGATTCAAATGTTTGAGAACCACAGCTTAGTCCAGCCAAAATAAATATGAAGACCAAAAGCTGGTGCCGTTCCATACAGTCGCTCCAATGCATTTCCAAAGGTTAGCGTTAGCGTTAGCCTCCAAACATTGCACACTGTGATAAACCAGCGCTGTGTTGACCAACCGAGTCATACCAAAACCTCAATCGAAAACATGAACGTGCGTATGATTAATTCAAACTAAAATGGATGTCACTTTCTACACAGTTTACGAGTTTAAACGTGTGAAAGTGACATTACGCCAAAAGCAACGTGCCCGTAGTGACGCCCCTTCAGACGTGTCCACCCGCGCGCTCCTTTTCACCCTCTCTCTTCTCTCTTTCCTCCAATACAGCTTTAGCCCAAAGGTTTTTACAAGCAACACATGCAAAGTGCGTCCGACGTGAACGAATAAAACCAAAGAACTTTATCATGATCTTCACCGCAAACGCAACACTCGCCACTTCTCCTCCTCTTTTCTGTCCCTCCTTCTATCGCTTTCCCGTGTATCCCCCCAACGTCACCTTGCAACGCGGCCTTCGAACCTCAGCTATCCAAAGGGAAATAATAATAATAATAATAATAATAATAATAATAATGATAATAATAATTAAGATAATGAAATGTATATTTTTAAGTATTTGTCATTGGAATCACATGAGTATCACGACAAAGGAGATGAGGACGGCGATGATATTGAAGTTTCTTGGTATCTTTGTAGCTGTTTCTTAAGTTTGTGTCCTTTCTTCTGCTCGTGCTGCCAAAGTACTGCTTTAAATTTCCCTCCCCCCCGCCTTTTCGCCTTTACCTCCCCTCCCTCCCTCCGGTCCCCTACATTCATGTTGTTGGTCCTAACCGTTCTACCTGTCTAACCTTTCACCTCATTGTTGTCTTGACTGAGTGCGCCTGCGTGTGTCAACATTGCCGAGGGGTTTTTCCGATTTGCGAGTCGTAACAGCGTTTTTGAATTTTATTTTTTTTCTACCTGTAAGTCGTTTAAACGTGACCAACTAGGCGAGGCAGGGTGGGGGAGGTGGTGGTTGTTGCAAAAAAAAAAAGAAAAAAGAAAAAAAGAAAAAAAAGTGGAAGGTGTGGTTTTTGTGCAGCTAAAGAAACAAAAATAAAAAAACGAGCGACGGCGACGGCCGAACTGAAGTCTCTGGCCTGTCAACTGTAGCGTATTGTTTGCCAACTTCCCAGTGCTCAACCAGGTGACTTCCTTATAGGCTGTGATCACGTTGAAATTGCAGTCGAATTGTACATGCTAAATTCAAATCTATGGAATTCAAATTTAAAGGAAGAAATATCCAAAGTGAAAATCTACAATTATTGAACCAGATTATTTTTATTTAGGCACGACGCTACAGACAGAACGTTTTTGTGTGTGTGTTTTTTTGTTTTGTTTGTTTGCTCACTTAACATATATACTTTAATGTGGAAACAACAAAATTATCCTAAAGATTTTGTGATTACTTAATTTAATCAACATCTCTATGGGACTTTGTAACTTCAATGCCATTTCTCAGAGAGACATAAATATCATCCTTAAAGTAGAATTTACACACACCAAACTATATAATCTTGTACTTAGCAAGATTTGCCAGATTTTACGAAAGAATTTGTTAATATCTAATGCAAAGTCTGATTTATTGCAATTTTAACTCTGAAAAAATAGGCAACATTTGAATTTTTACGCCAAATTTAAGTAAAATCTCATTTAATCAAACAGCAAGTAGCAAGAATGTAAACTGTAAATGCCTTATTTACATATGAACACATTACATTCATGTGAGTAAACAACTATCCATAAATGAAGATTCTTTCCTCCTCGTCTTTAGTGACTTTTAATTAAAAACCCAACCATTATTATTGACCCTGCAATAAAATAGTTGACACCGAAACCAAAACCAATTTTGTACTGAATTTTGGTCAGGTGGAAGAATTGACGTTTGCCATA
This sequence comes from Chaenogobius annularis, assembly GCA_015082035.1. Lineage (NCBI taxonomy): Eukaryota > Metazoa > Chordata > Actinopteri > Gobiiformes > Gobiidae > Chaenogobius > Chaenogobius annularis. The sequence continues at coordinate 1,300,887 of BJKM01000121.1, read as the reverse complement.
CATTGAAATATTTAAAATTGTTAACAGCTAATTCTACCCCAGAGTTTTTTTGCTTTACCCTCCACCTCCATTTTAAACTCTCTTTGCAATGTTTCCTGAAGGCAGATATGAAAGGTTGTCCGATCGTCTCACCCGTCTCATCGAACCTTGTGTCTTTCATTCGTTTAATTTCACTCAGTTTCTCCCTCCATTCCCCCCTCTGTGTCCCTCCGACCCTCCAATCTCCCGTGTGGTAGCAATTTAGCCTTTAGTTTATTTATCTTGAAAATTCCCCCAAAAACTGAAAAAAAAAAGAAAGAAAAAAATCTCTGCTTGTCATTGTACAGTGTTGTTCATTTTAAGTCATTTTTGTAACTGAAAGTGTTTCATTCATCCAAATAAAACACAAGACAAAAACTGTACATACAACCTCCATGACTCTGGTCTGTCTGTTATTTCCAACTTTGGCCAACAGAGGGCGCTCTAGCCGGACTATGTTTTACACTAGTTCCATGAGGGTTGATATTTCTCTGGGATTCTTCAAAATATTAAACACAGCTCTATGAAGACAAGCAGGTGGAGTTACAGGTCACGTCTGTGGAAAGGTGACCCGATAACTGTAATTTAATACATGCAATAAGTGTCATGTGCCGTACTAATGCAGGAAAAGCGTTACCATAGAGACCAGCAATGAATCATGTGGTCATTGTGTTTTCATTTTCAGAATAAACCCAAAAAGGCAACATATGCATTATTTAAAAAAGTAGTTAATAATATTTTACAATAAAACCAAGAATTGTACTGAATAGAAAGAGAAAAGCCGTTTAAAATTGTAATTGAAGGTTAAGAAAAGATAAAAAACGTACACAAAACATACACAAAACATACATTAATAAGTCCGTGAGGGCTTTATCCCATTTTTGCTCTTTTTTTGTATTGTATATTCACAATTTTGTGTCGGAAAGGATAAACCTAATGAGACCTAAATATAAGTAATACAATACTGTTTTAGTCAAATGAGAAAATCTAAGTTTTGATCAAGAACGTTTGTGTGCTCCATGGCCAGCAGATGGCAGCAAAGACCTTTAAGATCTCTACACCGTTAAACCCATGAATGTGTCACACGTTTACTCAACACAATCCTCAAATCACAAACAAAAGGTTATTTTCTCCAAACTATAAATGTCTATTGTTATCTAGATCAGGCGTTCCCAAACTTTTCGGGCCAGGACCCCCAACTTAACCCTGCAACCGTCTCATGACCCCCACTGCTAATTAAATTATTACACACTTTCAATCTTAAAGTGTCAAAACGTGCTCACTCAGGTTTAATTTTGTTGATTTGAATATTTATTGTGTAATTGAACCAATTATTATAATATTTTAAAATATAATATAATTTATATATATTAAATATAAATTAAATACAGTTTCATAACGTTGAAAGAATATAGTTAAAGCACCTTGCGACCCCCCGCCACACTTTGGGAACCACTGATCAAGACACTGCCCCCAACAGTTGGCCATTCCACAACATCTTTGTGATGTTAAAATGTTTGAATAGTTAGATTATTATTTTTTTGGTCAACACCTTTATTTATCACAAATATTCATATTCATATGCGTACTTGCTAAAATACATTCAAATGCTCTGCTGCTGCTGTCTCCCTGCTGTGTGTCTGTGCTTCCACCACTAGATGGTGCTGTAGATCTGCAGGACCTCCTTCCTTTCAGTGTTTAATGTTTATGTTTAGCTTTAAACTTACAGCAAACCAGAAGTGCATAACAGTGTAGAGTCCTGCACCCACGAGGCATAATGAAGTTTAGCTTTTGGAGTTCATCTTTGTCATTACATTTAGATGTAAACAAACAATACAAGAACGAATCAGATTAAACCTTAACAACGAGCACACGTGTTCTTTTAAAGAGTTTAGATCGTGGATTATGCCCTAAATCTGACAAATCTAGACATTTGATTTGAAGTGTCCCTATGACATTTGTGTGAAAAAGACTTTATTATAAAGCCCTGTATCTATAACGTTTAATTATATTGACAGTTCTTTATAAAATAGTGAAAACATGTTCTAAGCTCTAACTCATGTGACGCTGTTGTACACGTCAGAGGCTCAATCACTCAATAAACACCTGAAAATGATTTGTTATTTTTCCTCAGTATTCCGTGGCTACAGGAGTTCTATAGGCGATTATCTAATATTGTTTTTTATCATAAATCCCACCCCATATCGCTGTGACTGCACGTTTCTTACACCCTTCCCTCCTTGTACCACTAGATGGCGCCGGAAGCTCTGCAGAGGCGTGGAGCTGTCCTCAGGAGGAAACGCATCCAGACAGAAAATTACCCCATTGATCAGAACGGGAAACCACTGCGATCGATCGGAGCATCTATTATTGACAGCGCTGCTTTTCAGACGCGCCGCTGTGATCCCGCACTGCATTATGGGTAATTCTAGCTGTTTTCACAATCGAATACAGACACGGCGCTCTATAGATTTACCTGGAGAATATGGAGGAAGAAAAGAGGCACTTAAAACAGCAAACCCACCCCGCCCCCCACCCCAACCGCCCCCGCCCCCTTCCCCACCACAAGTTTCTTTTGAAAGCGAGTTAATTTCTCTGATAATTCCTGTAATTAGGCTGAATAGCTCTCCGGGGCTTTGGACCAGCCTCCACACTTTGAATAAGACTCAGTTATTGTTTCCACTGTCTAAACTCTTGATAACGGCTTACTTTTAGGAGCTTTTTGTTAGCCATTTCTTTCTTCACAGTCCTTGGGAGACTTTTATGACAAGAGTATTCTCGATAACATTTTCTATCTTGATATACTATTTTAAGTGTTGAACATTTTAAAACTATACCTTTATATGCTTCATTTTGACCTGGCTAAATAAATGTAATGATAGAGATGAATCCACATGGTGAGAAGTTAGAACTGTGGCCATAGCAACGAACAATTTAAAACAAAATGTACTTATTTTCAATGGGGGAAAACGTATATATAACAGGACGCTGAGACCCTGAATAGAGTAAGTTTGTCAACATGTCATTTCTTGCCTAAAGTGGACCAATGTCAGAGCCAGTCTAAGTCTTTAACTGTAGAAGCTGCAGCTCCGACTTACGCATAAACCCAACTGAACCGGGGACACCGTCTGCCATGCACTGAGGATATAGCTTTATGATCTGGCAACCCAAAATCAGGTGCTCATTCTGGTTTATGAATAATTGGTTTCACAATCAGTATTTACGGTATTACAATAACGATAATGAACTCTTTCTTGTCTAAACTTTCCAGTATTTTCTGATGAATGACCTGAAGTCATACCAGCAACCATCTGGTTCATAATCAAATGCTTCACCCACTACGCCACAGCCACACCCACACCCTCTAAATCTTCATTTCTATTGTTGCTTTTCATGTTTTACAGTTCCTGGTCTAATTGTTGAGGTTCAGTCCAAGTGTTTGTGCAGGAGCAAAGGTCAGAGCTGAGTTCAAGAGCTTGTGGTGAAGGAACTTGAAACGTGTCACTGTTGAAGATAGTTCTGACCGGTTTAGTGTAACATAATATAGCATAAAGCATATAGCATGAAGCATGTAGCATGTAGCATAAAGCATATAACATATAGCATATAGCATATAGCATGTCGTAAACTGGACATGTTTCACATTCTTGTGGATTTATTTGACTTTTACGCATGCTTTTGGAATAACTATTTATTTATTTTTTACCTCAACATTTTAAAAAGTACTCCTCTCTTTCCAATGAGCTATGTAGGCATTGGTGCGCCCTCTGCTGTCAGCAGTGGGGATAAATAAAACCCTTTCGCAATGTGAATGCTATGCTAATAGAGCAATGCGAATGTTGTGAACACAATGTCACCGTAGAACAAGTCCAGTGATGGTTCAATGGTTAATTCAAACAGAGGGATTTGTTAGTGCTCCGAGAAGATGACCTTGTAAACAGGATTAATTGTGTAAATGAAGGTATGTTTTTGAAGAGGACAACAATACAACAGTTACAAGCTCAAAAAGTCAAAGACATGTCCTCTTACACAGTGTTTCTCAAACTGTGGTACATGCACACACAGTGGACTGCCTCCGGTGGTGTGCATGCCCTCTGCAGTTTAAGAATGAGTTTTATTTATCGAGACAAATTGAATCACCCTTTTTGGGTTAATGACTATTTAGAACAGGGCTATTCGACTTTATGTTCCCAAGGGCCAGATTTTCCCGAGGGCTGCGGCCAAAGGGCCCGTGCACAACACGCCACTGCCGTAGCAACATTTGTGGGTCGAACAAAATATCCCCGACACTGTTAGTACAACCAATGAAATAACTGCTGATAGATTAGATTTCTGTGAGACTTAACATACAAAATACTTTATCAACATTGTTTTGCAAAATTTACGAGAACCAACCAGGTCTGAACCAGGTCTGAACCAGGTCCGAACCAGGTCTGAACCAGGTCTGAACCAGGTCTGAACCAGGACTAACCCAGGTTTTGTGTTGCACCTTCATGCTGCTCAGTGTTTTGTGTTGCACCTTCATGCCGAGACGAGTTCCTATGTCTGTGAAGTTTGTTCATTGACAATGGCAATAAACCTTTTCTGATTCTGATTCTGACTAACCCAGGACTAACCCAGGACTAACCCAGGACTAACCCAGGACTAACCCAGGACTAACCCAGAATCAAAAAGAGGTCTAAAGCAGCATTAAAGAAGGACTAAACCAAGACCAAACCAGGTCTAAGCTAGTGCTAACCCAGAATTAAACCTGTAAACAATTATTATTGTTTTGTATTTATTGTATTTGGAAGGTGGGTTGTGGGCCGAATTTATCACTTGGAGGGCCTGATTTGGCCCCCGGGCCTTATGTTGAATAGCCCTGATTTAGAACGATCTTATCCATGGTTTAGTCTCATTTTAGACCTGCAGCTCAGCCTAGTTCTGGACCATATTTAGCCCTAAGTTAGACCTGACACAGTCCGGGTTTAGAGCTGGTGGGCCTCGGAAAGCCAAATATGATCTTAGTTTGAGAAGCACAGCTCTGTTGGCTGCACTCTGCCGAGCTGTCACATGATGTTGCTGTTCAGCTGTTTTAACAGTGAGACGACGGCACCATCTTCAGTCTTTGACATGGTCTCGTAGGTGTGGGGGAGTTGTATCCCCCCAAACTTTGTACAAAATGACAAAGGTTGCAGTGATGTCCGTAGGTTTCATTACGATGAAACATTGGATCACTGGATTCAACAATATGGTCATTCTGAAAAGTTGTAAAGTATAAATTCCTGGGGTCTCATGTGTAAACGGCGTGTAGGTGCAAAATGGGGTCCAAACGTGATGTTCCGCGTTAGGTTTGGGATTTATAAAAAAGACAACTTGAGACTGTGCGGTTTTGTCCATAAACTCTGTGTTCGGAGTCTTCAGAGACGAGGCCGAAGCTGATCTGAGCTCAGAGAAGAGAGAAGGTTTGAGGAAGTTTAGTGTGCAATGCATTTACAGCACTTTACTTTACATTTGCACGAAACATGAAATAATAGCCTATTGTTCCTTTCATTACGAGGGTGTTTTGGAGTTATTTTAATGCTTTGTCATTTCAAAACTTACGAGGTGCCGGCTCATTTTGTTTTATTTCAGGAGAAGCTGGACATAAAGTTTGTCTAAAGCGAGCGTCTGTCACAGGCATGGGCCGGTAACGACGCTCTGTCTCCCCTTTCTCTGCCCCTTTGACTTGCTGAGTGTGTACAGAGGGTTTCTACGTACGCGAAGTTTAGTTTCTGTCCCCACGAACTCTTTTAGTCAGAATTACACGTATTCTGTTTTATAAATGAGACCCCAGGTACAGCCGTGTCCAACCTAGGGGGGCGGAACCTAAATTCGGGTCTCAAGGGGGCCACGGGTGTTCCTCAAAACTGTTTGAATTATGAAAGGAGGCATTTCATTTCCTTCTACAAAGTAATTTAACGTAATAACTGTTCTACAACACCTCTATTGACTGTAAAAGTTATGACAGTTATAAATAGTTACATAAAAAGTTATAATTGAAGATCAAAGAAGAAGGATGTAGGTGTCGCCGACGTATCCGCGGGGGGAGTCGCTGAGAAAAGACCTGGTCAACTGAGTATTCAGACTCAACACATCGATACGTATCTGGGTATTGACTCTTTTGAAAACCTCTTGTAGAAATGTCTTTTTTTTTTGCCGCGCGTTCATCAGTATTCCGACCACACGGCTCCGCCCCCTCCTCCCCCCTCTCTCACTCCTCCTCCTCTCCCCCGCTGCGTGTCTCCTCGCTGCTCGTCTCCTCTGGCTCAGTGGTGTGTTTTCAGGAGATAAGACCCTTGCTCATTTCACACATGAGCAGAGTGGAGCTGGCGAACACTGCAGCCCTCCCTGTGTGTGCCCGCTGTACCTGCGAACGCGAGCGGCGTGCAACTCCACGCCACGGAAAAGAGAAGAAGCTACAGAACTTTCCACATATTGCTTTTTTTCTTTCTTTTTTTTTTTACAGTGGGTTTTTGAGGAGTTGATTTGTTCAGAAATGTTTGACTCGCAGTTGTCCAAATAATTCAATACGAAAGCACAAGATTGGCGTTGTCTTTAATTGGATGAAAAACCGTACTGGCACCGGATCTTTCCATGAATTTCTATAGTTCTAAAACCCACTTCTGTTGGTGAATTTACAGCTTCTGTACAGTTAACTTGCAAATATACTGTACCCGTGCCCGAAATAAACTCATCAATGCAATGCAAAGATCATACAACAGTGCAGCTCGGAAGCAATTACTTTTATTTCAAAATGCAAGACGCATTCAGGGCCCTCCGGTCATTTTGCACCCTTAGCATTAACCTATTGTTGATCAATGAAGTGCTTTTGGCAGGGAAAAGGAGGAGGAAAACATGCTATTTGAATGGTACAGCGCTGGGAATTCAAATACAATTAAAAACCAAACAAAAATGACCATAATTAACATTTAAAATCGTTATTTATATTGTCTGCCTGCATGTTCCGTTATGACCTACTTTACATCTTCATGGTTTATTTCCATGTAAATGTGTTTTATATAGAGCGGTAGATGCATTCAATTGTATGATAAGATTTATTCAGTTCATTTTGACATAATAAAATCTTCAGGTAAACGCTAAAACATAACGCAGCCCATGAACATCTATGGGTGAATAACAAATGATAACAGTAATGCAGCACTGCCTGAACGTTGAACCCTAAAGGCCCATGGGTAATTCGGAGCCATGTCTCCATAAGACACGCCGCCGAGTTTGGATGAAACTTATTAAACTATAAAAAGAGACGTGCGACTTCCTGCTGCGTGCGAGGCATCATGATTTACACTGCTGACAATGCTACGCTAAAAATACATTAACAAAGAAATAGTTCTCGGCGAGTTTGTAATGAATCATTTGCGGGTCTGGCACTGTGTTTTAAGATTTTTCTTTTTTCCCCCTGCGCACGTTTCGCATGAATATGATTACATTATTATTTGCATTTTCCGCGAGATGCCGAACGATTATAAGTAAACCCAGCTTGAACGTAGAAACACAGCCCACTAACTTCCTGTTCACATTTTTAAACCTGACAATGTACGACCAGAGCCTGAATGTTTTGTTTTAAGTAAGTCCAGGGCAGTGGGCGGAGAAAGGGGGTAGGTGAACGCAGACATTTTTAGCACTCAGGGCTCTTTGAGAATTTTTTTTATTGCCATTGTCAGTGAATTAAAAACAAGATTCACAAACTAGGAACTTTCTTCGGTGAAAATGTGCAACAAAAATATATAAAACATATAAAAATAATAAATAATAATAATAAGGCATGAAAAAAAATTGGTGGAACTAAATACAATAAAAAAATAAACGTATACTAAATACTTTGACTGAATATTAGTACGCTACTTTAACAGTTTATAATATTTTCTCCTTACAAGTTGATTTTCTGGCTCAATTTGCCCAGTTTCTTTGTGTATGATGAAATTGCACAGGGAACTCAATAACAGTCCAAACAAGATAAAATGTTCTCTACCGCCACTGACACTATTTACACTTTAGATTAAATGTTTTTGTGCCTTTATAAGCACCGAACGCAGTCCAATCTCCTTCTATATTAAGCCTCTCCCATGCACTTATTATTAGAGAAGGCCTTGTCCCTTAAAGCTCGGAGCGGAGATAGAGAGCGTCAGTGCTTGGTACACCCACGGCGAGTTATATTAAACTTATGGTGAGCAGCAAATAATACTTCTCCACGGCGACACACCAATTATTCTGCCACTTCTCCTGAGAATGCAATATCTCTAACTACGTGTAATTATAGAAAACCCGGTGATGAATCCACATGAGTTGAAAAGGAAAGTGCATATTCATTTTGATTATTGCAGCGAACAACTTTTACGTTATAATTGGGGTTCTGTAATAATTTAACAGGTTCTAAATTGGCCACGCGGAGATTTTGTTGCATTGTGTTCTCAAATTGTTCCTAGTTTGTAGAAACCTGAACGGAAACAAAAGTCATGCTCTACTTTCGATCATGACAGCCGCATCTGGACTGATTAAACAAGACTGCCTTTTAGAAAAGCCTTCTCCTGCCTCTGTTAAGCCTTGGTTAACTCATCAAGTTTGGGACGATACCACCCTCATCGGGCTCATCTCGGACGGGGATGAGTCTGTCTACAGGAGGGAGGTGGACCGGCTGGTGTCCTGGTGGCAGCGGTAACAATCTGGAGTTCAACGCCCAGACGACAGTGGAGATGAGTGGACTCAGGAAAGCCACAGCCCCCCAGCCCCCCCTCATCATGACAGACTCCCCATCACCACCTGTGGACTCCTTCCGCTTCCTGGGCACCACCATCACCCAGGACTCAAGTGGGAGCCCTCCATCAGCTCCCTCATCAAGAAGGCCAGCAGAGATGTACTTCCTGCGGCAGCTGAGGAAAGCCAAGCTGCCAGCGCAGATGATGGTGCAGTTTCTTACACGGCCATCATTGAGTCCCATCCTCACCTCCTCCATCACCGTGTGGTACGCGGAGCCACAGCCAGGGACAAACAGAGACTACAGCGCATTGTGCGCTCTGCTGAGAAGGTGATCGGCTGCAGACTTCCATCTCTGCAGGACCTGTACGTCTCTCAGGCTCTGGGACGAGCAGGGTCGGATCACAGCTGACTTCTCACCCTGACATGGTCTGTTTGAACCACTCCCCTCAGGCAGGAGGCTACGGTCCATCCGGACCAGAACCTCCCGCCACAAGAATAGTTTCTTTCCCTCTGCTGTTGGACTCATGAACACTGAAAACACCTGTCACTTTAACTGCAATATTCAACCACTCACTGCACTGTCACTTTCTGCACTACAACTTTAAACACAACTGTAAACTTGTGTACACAGAAATGCCTATTTTTTATTTTTATTGTTATAGTAATTTTAAATTGTTTCTTAATGCATGCCCTTTTTTGATTGAATATATGTTGTTTTATTATTACTCAGTGTTTTATGTTGCACCTTAAGGCCGAGACAAGTTCCTATGTTTATGATTTTTGTTCATTGACAATGGCAATAAACTCTTTCTGATTCTGATTCTGATTCTGATTCTGATTCTGATTCTGATTCTCTGATTCTGATTCTGATTCTGGTTGGGCTGTGTGCTTCTGAAACTGTAAAATGCACGGCTCAAAGTGGTTTAAGGCTCGTACACGACGGCCACGAGCGGAAATAACTCACCTGTGAATCTCAAAAGCCTGGCTAAGATTTCTGTGTTTTACATGAAGCATGGACAACAGTTGAGTATTTGTTTACCCGCTGCTATGGTGATGGCCACAGTGACGTAAGCTGCGTTCATGTGGTCCTCAAGAGTTGAAAAATGCACATGAATGTTCGCAAGCTGCTGCCCGACTTCATCACCCGCTGTGACAGAAGAAAGTCAACAGAATTATTTTAATGTATCTAAAATATCGAGATCTTTGACTACACGTAGGCGTTTACTGTCAGTTGTCCACATCATGAGAGCGACAGATTTGTGCCAGAATGGACCCGACACTACTGTTTAAATAAATACCATGTAACGTTAGCTAAAATAGTTGAATGTTTTCCAAAACCAACAATGTTAAGTTTTGGAGAAGCCTAACAACAACAAACCTTTCAGATAAGCTCTATCAAACTATCAAAGTAGACTTGAACGTGATCTTATTATTGGTGACATCAAAATCCAGACTTTCCGAGATAAAAGCGCATGAAATACAAACAAGAACCCCGATTTGTCATCTCTGAAACAGCAACAGAACGGGATTTAACGGTTGCCGGACAAACTTAACGCACAGTTTGTGTTTGTGTTGGAATTCTCACTGACCACGGTAAAGGTGAGGTTTATACTTGACTGAATTTGACTTATTCTGCAATACCACTGGGGGCAGCGTCCAGGGACCCTTTTCCACATGTTGGGATAGACTTGGTTAAGAATAGCTAGCTGTATCCTTATGCCTATTGTGCATATTTAGGTCGATCGTGGAAAACAGAGAACCTGAAGGAAACACGCCTGAACTCCACACACTCAACAAGTGATCAACACATTAACCAGGAAACAAAGTTGCATTTCATGGATCAAATCGTCCCATTGTTATTTGCAATGAATCATTTAAAAAAAAAAAACATCATCTACTGTATGTTAGAACCCCCCACATCTAATGGTGTTGTCACGTCCATAAACAGCAGTAAGGGCGTCGGCTGAGAGGGGGTAATGAGAGAGGGACAATGTAAATGATAGTCTCATAAATCATGTAGGTGTGCAGGCAATAACGCGAGCTGAGAAGTACCGACAAACAATGGGCCAATTAGCCTCCTATTACCTGTTCACCCATGCTTCTCCTGGACACGAGGGCCGTCCTGTCCCTGATGACGCTCTCAGGGAGGCATCCATTACTCCAAGGTGAAGGGACCGGGATATTACACTGAGCAATATCCATGTGTGGGTATTTATAATGAGAACGGGGCAGAAGCAAAATGTCACCCCCGATTTACAGTGGCGCATAGGCTGTCGCTGAACGTGACCAAACGTGACCAAAAGAAAGTCTACACGCAAGACCAAAGTGGGTTCAAGCCTCACAGTCCGGGCAGTCGGTCCTACTTCGAATGCAGGAGGGTCTAGAAGCAGACCAGAGAGCGTGACAGACCATTACTTATATCGAACATCTCTCAAATGTGGAAGATATCGCCTCATAATTACTCTTGATATAATTTCTTCTGCCACATATGTACAGTGTTTCGTGCTTTGCCCAGTCCTACATGTTCTTATTCTTTCGCTTTACTTGTAGGTTGACAACACGGCCATCCGAAATCACTGAGATACGGTTCAAGACGTCTTGTGTCGGACAAAAGCGTGCAGTCTTGGGCCGGTAACCAACAAAGATAAGTGTAACTACAGTCTCCGTAGCATGCTTTATGGTATCTCATTGTAGAAAATGATTTGTCCATGTGTTCAATCCGCTGCCCGTATGGCATTACACAAACTCCCCTCCCACTTCAGACCACTCCAGTCTAAAAAGCCAAACACGTTCTTCGGTCTTTCTTACCATCTTTGGGAGACACCTGGTCCATCCCACCCCGCGGCACGTCCATTGGTCAGAGTAGCCATTTATTAATTTGTTTTTTAATTGAATTTCTCCCACCATTTTCCCCGCTTAGTTAATCTCTGCTCCGGCCCCGTGGGCAGATGATTGGCGTGTAATTACCATCTGTTGGCGCGCGTGCTTGCTTCTTCCTCTCTGCCAGCCCCGAATCTTGGTTCGAATCTATCTCTTATAGTACCACTCTTCTCCTATCTCCTCCCGCTTTGTTCCTCTTTACTCTTCCCAACTATCTTAAAGAAACATCACTCCCTAGAGGGATTTTCAAAAGTGGGCGAAACACTGGTTAACAAAAAGAAGACTTGCATTTTCTTTTTCTTGGTGTTTTTTTGTTTTTTTTTCCTTCCATTTTGCCGCTCTATTGAATGGGGGCATCGGTCAAAGCTGCCACGAAGTTAAACTCTTCTATTCTTTGAGGACACGTGTTAATAAAACAGTCAGGAGATAACAGTAATTACCTTTCAGTGGCCCCGCTCCACACTGGGGACGAGCTGCTGGAGAAATGGCGGCCTCCTCTCCCGGCAGCCAGCATACGTCCGAAAGATTAATTTGCTTTTTAATTAGCGCACACACACGTAGCATTAGCAATAGAATAACCAGTGTATATACGCTCCACCCTGCGCTCATCCGCCCCTCTGTCATGACGCTATTAGCATAAGTAATTAGAGATTCCCGTGCGCGTTCTCCAGTTGCGTCGCAGTTTAAATTGAAGGTGTTGATGTGCTTTGATTGGTCCGTACTTCGCTGCAGTCTGTTTTGTACAATTAAGATAACGCTGATGGTGGGTGGGTTGGAGGAGGGGGAGGGAAAGGGGATGGGAAGGGGCTGGGAAGGCTGCCCATATCACCCCCGCACTTAAACTTATCAGTGCTTATAGTTGTAAACTCTGCAGAGACTTAAATGAGGCGGAGAGCGGATCAGAAGATGGAGGGGAAAATCAAGCGGTGGATTAATTAAGATGGAAATGTATTTAGGCAGTTGAATGCATTTCCAACATGTCAAATTTACACTTTGTTAGATTTGGAAATAATATATGTTAAGGACCAGGTTTGCCAATTAGCTCTTGGCTCGATGGCCTATGGACTTGGCATCAGTTGCTATTGTAAATGTGACACAGCTCTCTGTTCTGTCCCTTTTAAATAAACTAATAATACATATATGTTTACTTAATTTTTGTTATACTTTGAGTGTGCCTATGACAGGTTTTTACGATTTTAAAATTTTGACTTTATTTGATGTATTTATACCTGTCGTACATATAAATTATAGTTTTACACCAATTGAGCAGGTATTTGTGGAGAAAACATTGAAAAAATCTGTAGACAATGACAGGAAGTGACATCACACCAGGGGCGTTCGTTCCAGTCGAAGTTTATGCAGAATTTAAACAAAGAAACCACATTTTTGACTCTCAAAACATTAAGTCAACCAAATAATGTCGCTCACATATTTTTATTTGTCAAATAATAAAAACTGTGACTTTAGATGGGTTTGGCCCAGTGTTTGCTGGGTCATTTCCTAGTGTGATGTCATCAATTACAAACAGGAAGTGAAATTATAAACCTAAAACATTTGCTATTCCCTGATAACATTTTTATCCTTTTTAGCAAAATTCTGAATATATTGATCTTAACTGCATTTTAGTTCAATGAGTTGTCCGACCTGTAGGGGGCACTCTAAGTAAAGATCTTTATTTTCCATTATAAACATAGATCTGAGGACGGGTTAGTCCTGCGCCGCATGTTTTGGGGGAAACCTTGCCTGGCCACCCAAGAATATACATGATTATATACATTACAAAAATGGAGTGGTGGCCAGTCAGCTGACCTCTACATCGGACTTATGTCTGAGGATGTTATCAGGATAATTAAGGTATAAAAAGGTTTAAAAAAAATTCAGAAATTTATCAGATAAAATTTTTTAAAAATGCTTTTGTTTGTTTGTTTTGTTGTTGTTTTTATCCTTTCAGCTGTTTGTATGTGTTATGTAAATAAAAAATAAGTAAAAAAGAATAAAAACGTTGCAATCTGGATGAATCTTTGGTACGAAGATAATAAACAGAACTTGATGACCAAAAACAACAGCATCAGTTTTAGTTTGTTTAGTAACAGCACACAGGTAACTTTCAAATCTGTATATTTCTTCTATACTTCAACAACAACAAATAGAACAAACGATAAATAAATATATATCCTTGAACAACTCATTGTCTCCCCAAATGAGGGTCTTATCTAACACCGTCTTAATCGTAGCTTATAGACCAACTGACGGTTCCAACTTTCCCCTCCCACTTCTACTTCTGTGCAGGGAATAATTACTGTTTTATGAAAAGACACAAGGAGCTACGTGATTCTAAAATAATTATCAGTCCTCCTCCTATAGGTACAGCGTGTATGTGTGCGATAATAGACTCGTAAAAGGGAACTCAATCAGTGCTAAACCGCCGGCAGGACGGTCTCCGCGGGGACAGTTGTCGACTTCAAACGGGAGAAGTGATGTCGAATTATGTGCATTCAATTATGGGGAACTTTTACTTTTTATCAAATGAATGTATTTTAAAATTTACTAGATGGGATGACATCAAGAACTTTCTCTCAAATAAAAAAAGTGTTTTTGATGGAGGAACGATGTCAGAACATGGTTAAATGTAGGACGAATATAACATACGCACAATGGAAAAAATAACCCAGTACTCAACAATGACAAAATGGCACAATCATTTTGAACTTATTTCGAAAGAATTCTTCTTTTTTTTTTTTTTGTCGTTCCCTTATTTTCTCCTTTACTAACCTTATGTTCTTCCTGGTCCAGCTCGTTCTTTGTGGGTTGTGTTTTTCTTTTCTTTTTTCTGTTGCCTGCACTGTTGTTTCTGTTGTTCGTATGTTGAATAAAAAAAATAAAAATAAAAAAAAGGCAAATGTAAAAAAGCACAACAAGTACGGCATTCAAAACGAAACAAAAATAAAGAACATCGTTTAAACCTCCAAAAAGTCCCAGGGTTCAGGCTTCAGTGACCAAACGCCTGCGGAACGTATTTTCCGAATCATTTGTGAAAGTAGCGCCCCCTCTGTTTCTTGTTGTTCTTTCACGCACCAATAGAACATCCACACAGTTTGGGATATGAAGATTTGTCACTAAAATTCACGACTAGAATGTTTTTTTTTTCCTTCATGAATAACAACTGTGATTTACAGCTTTATAGTTTATAATCTTTTTATTTGCGTTATTTGGGTAAACATAGTTATTTGACAAACATTGAGGATGAGGAAAGTTCATGAAGTGTGTTACGACGTATCTGCATCTCCACAGGTTTGTCCGTTGTCCTCGTTTGTTCTTATTTTTAAAAGTCCATTTACCCATGTGTTCAATTATCCCCAACCCCCAGCAAGGAGCTGTAATAGAGAAGATAAATTAGCACAATCATATAGAAAAGGTAGACAAAAAGCAGTAATATTAACAAGAAAAAACAAGCAAGTAAGTAAGTAAGTAAGTAAGTAAGTAAGTAAGTAAGTAAATAAATAAATAAATAAATAAATAAATAAATAAATAAATAAATAATAGTAAAATATAAAAATAACCCCAAAAAAATAAAAAAAATAAAAGAAGGGGAACAAAAAACTCCAAATCAAAGAGACTAAAGTGTTATGTCTTTCCTCTCATCCACCTTTACAGAATGATTATTGTTAAGTTGTTATCAATATACTGTAAAAAAGGGTCCCATGTATTATAGAAACTGATCCATTGATTATGGCGCATATTTTTCTATTCCAACTGAACATGCTGTATGAGTTCTTGTAATCGACAGTAGGTATTTTGTGTTTCCATTCAAGCAAAATCAGGCGTCTGGCTAGTAGTGTGGCACCGCTTTATGTCCGTTTTTTTATGTCACATTTAAAACCACTTCAGCATTTTATCTCTGCCTTCCCAACACCCAGCACCCATTGACTGATAAATGAAGAATATGGAATCCGTCAACGCTATAAAATGAAGTAACCACTAGTTCTTTGTGTAAAATCACATATTTAAACATATCACTTGGTTATTGAACCTTAATGCTCTTTTGTACAGGGTTGAATAACATGCCTCAGCGTCTTCTCTTAGCGTTACCAAAAATCCATACGTCCAGTGTTGTGCGCGTGTGCATGGATCATAATTACATGTTTGAATTTCCATATTTGGCCGTCCTGTGGATCGACCGTGACTCCACTCGGCTCACGTCCTCGCGTGTTTCACAGTCGCTGCAGACAGATTGCTTTGCGCTTGATGCGAATGTGTCGAGTATGAAGTTTAATCCATATGAACAGGGTGAACCGAGTGGCTGTCCTCACATCATTTGCATTTGCTAATTAACCCACCCCTCCATCCCCCCTTTTTCTC
Organism: Chaenogobius annularis; assembly: GCA_015082035.1. Classification (NCBI taxonomy): domain Eukaryota; kingdom Metazoa; phylum Chordata; class Actinopteri; order Gobiiformes; family Gobiidae; genus Chaenogobius; species Chaenogobius annularis. Next base: position 1,284,894 of record BJKM01000121.1, on the reverse strand, counting down.
CCACTTTGTCACATGCTTTATTCACTCTCCCCCGTCTCTCTTCTACTGTTTCTCCGCTCCTCTTTCTCGCTGTATTTGTTCTTTTGCTCCTCTTCATTCTTCCTCTCTCTCTCTCTCTCTCTTTCTCTCTTCTCTTCCTTTCTCTCTCTCTCTCTCTCTCTCTCTCTTTTTCTGTCTTCCCTCTCTCTCTTCCTCTTTCTCTTTCAGTCCCTCTCCTTTTCGCTCACTCTGTCTCCCTTCCCGCTCCCTTTCTTGTTTTTCTTTCTCAATCCTCTCTCTTTTTTTCTCTTTCTCTTTCTCTCTTTCCCCTCTCTCGCCTGCCATTTTCTCTCCCGTTTCTCTCTCTACAATCCCCCCTCCTCTCTCCCTCTCTCCCTCTCTCCCTCTCTCCCTTTCCATCCTTGCTCTCTTTCCTTCATAGAGACCCAAACAATGAACTTGGGTCATCACGTCTCCTCATGAGATTGTGCCATGTTGTTGTGGCGATAAGCCTTTAATGAATCCAGAGTGAACAGAAGAATGCCATGTATGTGACCTCATAGTTGTTTATAGACACACTTTGCGTTTCAAAGTCCTCACGCTCTTAATTTCTAATTATTATAGTCATTAATTGAAATCAATTTATAAGATGATTAAAAATGAGTATTTTTGTATGTGTGTAAGAGACAACACATACTAATGAACATTATGCATGTAAATAAGTTAAGATTATAGCCAACGTGGCTAATTTCCATCTTCAGTCCCTTGGAAGGGGCAATAGCTGTCACACAAAGGTCACACAAAGGCCACACAAAGGCCATAAAAAAGGTCACACAAAGGTCACACATCAGCACATTCTGTACACAATAACACATACTATGACATAGTATGATAAACGTACACATGGTCATGCTGCTTTGCTTTGGCATCTTATGTATGTATTGAAAGTGCACATTACTCTCTGTCAGTCAGGTGTTCCCTCATCGGAATTTGGTGTTAGCTCGACCTCTACTGGCAGCAGAGAAAAATTACCATGGGAGAAAAAAAAAAAAAAAACAGAAGGTTGCTATAAGCATCCAGGCCCGACATGCTAATCCAAGCACGCAGTACTAATGAATGTGATTTGACGGCAATGCTCAAAACGAGTCTGTTGATGATTTATGAGCTTCAAAACCGCGCAGGAGACCTCTGGATCTCTACACTTGACCTCACAATCTAGGAAAGTTTAGACCAGCTGTTTTCTGAAAGGGAGAGGACCTTGTAAACAGGAACAATGAAACAAGCATGAAATAAACTAACGACGGTGGTTAAAAACGTTTTAAGTGAACAATATTCACAATTACATTAAACAGTGGAGGTGAGGGTGGACCGCACCATCATCTGCGCTGGCGGCTTGGCTTTCCTCAGCTGCTGCAGGAAGTACATCCTCCGCTGGGCCTCTTTTTCAGTCCCGTAGGCTTTATTGGACAGAACAGCGCAGCGTGAAATGGGAAATGGAGATGAAACTGGAAAAGGACATGCAGCAAATTGTCGGAGCCGGATTCAAACTCACAAAGCTGCCTCTCCACTCGACCGAGCGAGCGGCACCTGCTGGGCCTTCATGATGAGAGCGCAGACGGTGGGCTCCCACTTGAGGTCCTGAGTGATGGTGCTGAGAAAATAAAAAGGATTCCACTCTCTGATTCTTTTAGCATATTGCGCCATGAAAATAAACAAGTAGTAAGTGTTTGATCAGACCATTTAGTCAGCCAAGCACAGTTTATACATGTGTGGATTACAATATATGCTTTGGTTGCTAACTGCATTTTCATGATGTAGAATATTACCTTGAATCCGGAAAAGCAAACGCATCGAGTTCAGCTTCTAACACAAGCAATAAAGTCCTACCTGTGTAATGTACAGATGGGATCAGACAGCAGGGAGCTATTTCAGGAACGAGCCTGTTAAAGTATATTGGCTTCAGTGAAATGGATACGACGGAAGACTCTGCAGAGAGAAGCCTTTTGCATCGGATCACTGAGTATGAGCTATCTTCATAAAGCACGTAAGATTGGGAGATGACGGAGGAGATGGGTTTGTAAGAGGAGGGTGCTGTGTTTTGTTATTAGCAGTTGAAAGGTTGTGGATTCGGATAAGCTATTGAAATGCATTCGGTATTATGACAGAATTGACACAAATAACCAAATACAGAATGAACTGCACACGATTTTGTCTTCCAAAGAATGAGTGTAGAATATGCTAAATAGAATCTTTTCAACAATTTAAGGTTTAAAAAAACAGTATTCAGAGGTTCAGAGTTTTGCCTTCACAGTAATGCTAGATCCAAAACTAATTTTACTTTGAATATGCGAAAAGTGGACATCATTTCCTACATATGGAGTAAGTTTTGCATCACCGGTTATGAGCAGACCAACTCAAAATTGTTGAATTGAAGCTGTAATGATTTCTGTCAGAAGAAGGTTTCAGGCCCTCCACCTAAAAACGTGCATATTTTTACACCTTTACCTTCCTGATGTTACCTTTAAGTTTGGGTATGGGTTTATGCTGTTTCTGTTGACGATGAATGTTCTTCTCGAGGTCTTCACGCACTTTTCTCCTTGAACCAAATTACTGCCACTGCAAACTGCGTGAAGTGATTTTATCGAACAATTAAAATGTCGCCAAAACACATGAAACACAACGCCGCGCGACTTTGTTCTAGCGGAAAGGCATGTTTGGAAAAGACCTTTATTTACAATTCCCGCTTTCTGAGTGAAGTTTAGCCCCATCGCGCCGACATATCGAGGATGTTCTTTTGTATTGCTTACTTGTGACACAATATCAATGTGCCAGATATTATCAACCAGACAAAAGTAGACCTCGTGTGCAAATGTAAAGTGGCGCACGCTGCCATTAGTCTCCACTCCATCTGCGTCCAGAGGAGGGTCTCATATAATGCCAATTGAACAGGCTGCTCCAAACGAGAGCTAATCAAAGCCTGTGGTAATTATACACTTGTGGGTGCTTTTTCTGCGTCGGGACCATTGTGCACAGGAGCTCTCCACCTCTAATGACACAGGTAAGAGATCAAGCAGGCCTGGTGGAAAGTGCTGGAGCGGCCAGGCAATTATGCACCAGTCGCAAAGTGTTGTCGGCAATTTAGCCTTGTGACGAGGACACGAGCGATATTTGCAAAAGTGCCCGCGAGGGGAATGGTTAAAGATCTGAAGCAGATGCAAGCAGAGGCGTTTCTTAGTTTGTTAGCATAGTATCAAAAGAGGAAAGTTCAATGTTTGAAGATTCCACAAGAGTTTAGGAAATAAGATATGTAAGATGACCAAAATAACGAGGACTGAGCTGGCAGTGACTGGCTTGAAATGCTTGAGCCCAGTTTAATTCTGATGAGTTGGTCTGGTCCTGTGCTTAAGTCCTTGTCTAGTTAAGGTTTAACTCTGGTTTTAGCCCAATAGTTCCAGATTTTAAGTGTGTGCAAGTGGAAAGCCGCCAAAGGCAACTTGTCTGGAGCAGTGGGCGATCGCAGTGCCAAAGGAACCTTCAGAACTTGAGCCAAGATCTCGTTGAGGGATATCTGGCCTGCTGCGATGGTTTGAGTTTGATAGATAAAAACCCACCCTTTCCAATTATATGCACATACCCAAATACAATTACGGATGAAGAGAAGTAAGCCCATGTGTTTGAAGCGGGAATGTTTTTTATGGATTGGTTTGACAGGGATGAGGAGCAAAACTTCTCCAAAACGGCAACTCGCCGCGATGCGCTTTGCTGCCTAAAATGATCACAACTCTTATCGCATTTGGATCGGTTCATAAGTTCAGTGCGTTTTAAAGGTGCACTTTGTAACTTTTCTGGTGGAAGGCCCAATAGGGTTGTGCAAATAATCAGAATTTCTAATCGGCGTTGAATTTTGAAGGTCCACAGTCGATCCTCTGTCGGTAAAAACGAGTGCTTTGGAGCAGGGTACAGACCTTGGAACATGAAATCCAACTGCTCGTGCTGAACTTCTATGATTACAAGTCTGCATTGTTTCTGTTCGGGAAATTAAGACAAAATAATATCAAAAGGAGCATTTAGATCTTTCAATATGAGGGAAAACATGTGATTCAGTGTTCAGTATGTCGCCAAGCTCCGGTCCACCGCTTGCTTGTCTCCAGATGCTATTGCTTTGGCTAAGTTTCCATAATATGGCATTAAATGTATGCATCTAGCATTTGGTGAATTCCTTGTAAAACACGCATTCTTAGTCCGAGCGCGGTCGACTCCCCACAGATCTGATGCCGTATCCTCCGCCAGGAAAGTTCCATTTTGAACGTTTCAGAAAAGCCTCCACGCGTTAGTTGGGCCCATGAGGCAATAGTCACATTATAGTGCACAAACTATAACATAAACTGATGTGAAGGCAAGAAAATAGACAAAGCCAGGTAAATTGTAGGTTTGAGTAAGTCACAGAGACATCATTCTGCACCGCTCGTAGCCCTGTACTTGACATGTTGTGCACCTCTCTCGCTCCGTCTGATCAGAGGGTTGTTGGGTGCCCTCTTGCTCGCCCACATAAATGACTCCCTCTGCACGGACCTGATTGCACTGAAGTGTCAGCCTGTGATTGACAGCTGACATTTACAGGTTCAGGTTGAATCCGCCCTGTCACTAAGCACTCGTCCTCTCACTGAAGCTGACGGAGGAAGGAAATATGAAATCTGCAGAGAAACTCTCAAAGGAGGCATTTCTTTAAAAACTACAACTATACAATATGAGGTTTATACAGTATGGCACGGGACAATGTAGAATTTATAGGGGTGGGCGATGTGGAAATGAATATCATATGTTAATATTCCGTATCATCCCAATGATAGTCTGACTATGCTGATGTTTTACACGCCTGCAAACGTCTTGGCTGAGCTTCAACTATTGCACAAAACAAAATAAATGGACTGTAAAATTAAACACGCAAGTGCAGAAATATCCCTTCATAAAACCCTTGTGTGGAAGATGACACTGCTTGTTTCTGTTCTGATATTTTGAATCAATTATTGTAGTTTTTTTGTCAATATTTTATGAATAGTTTGCTATTGTTAATTGATGGAAAGTGGAGTTGCTGCACAAAACAAAGGTATATGAATGAATTTGAAAGGTGATTGGTTGAGACGAGGGCTGGACAATTATAAATTAAATACATTTTTTTCTAATTAAAACAAAGAAATATGGCTTTTAATATTGATTGCATGAACACAAACAGAACAGATTTTATTCAATTACTTTATTCCTCTCAACCTCTCTCCAAACCACATACCTTTACTGACAGAGGATAAACAAACAATCGGATTCCAATTTTATTAAAACTTTATTAATTCCACAGCCATGCAGTTAAGATGCAGAGGTCGGAACAGGTGACAGTCCAATTGTATTTCACATATGGCGCCATTACATTTGTAAAAGCGTCACATTATTTTGTAAACCATCTTTTCTTCCTATTTTCGGCAGCTCTTTAGTTTCATGTGCTCATAGGGCTAAGGTTATTAATAACAGCAGATCATGGGTGTTGAACTCTCGTGTGAAGCTCCAGAAATCAGCATTCACTTGACAGCCTGATAACAGCTCCGTCGCAGTAATCCTCCGCACAAAGAGCTAGTGCCGGCGACAACAGTGCAGTTTTATTGGTGTCGAAAAAGGGCATTTTCCTGGACTAGTGTGTTCCAGTGACTGCGGGCTCCCTTATCGCGCAGTGTCAGAGGCACGCCTAATCCCAAACAGCTCTTCTCAGCTAATCGGAAATGAGATGGAAATCCAGACCATTCACAGGCCAAAAAAAACACGCTGAGTCTGCGCCATAAGATCTCGCTAAAGGGAAAACAACAATCATTTACAAATGTGCTAAGCCTCAAAGTCGGGAAGCAGAAATGTTTAATAAGGGAAAACTGCTTTGACAAAATGTGTATTAGTACTACACAAGTTTCTGTCTCCCAGCGTGTGTCAGTGTAACATTCTTTCCTATTGTTTCAGATTTGTTTAAATGGTAAATGTCAGGACTTTAATGGAAAATCAAAGCACTTCAACCATTCAGACACTGGAGGCAAATGGAGAAGTGCTCAAAGGAATGGAGGGAAGGCAAATTTAATAAGTGGGCAAACAAACCAGTCTGATTGGGATCGCAGAGGTTTTAACGTGACAAAAAATACAAAAATGATGATGTATTGATGTACAGAAGGGCACATAAACATGGACAATAGAGTCCGGTGCCTGAAATAATTGACTGAATGGATAAACTTTGGTTGTCTGGCAAGTCCAGAATGACAACTCTCTGTATTTTTTATATGGTCTGGTCACCACTCCAACTCAAACAGAACCGTGCAATGAGGTTTATTCATTTCAGTGTTTTATATGAACTTTGAATGAGCTCATTGGTCACTTATTGTAAAAGAGTTTTGTGCTTCGTTCATTGATTTTGCCTGAATCCGCTACTTTTTTTCACCGGTTCCTGTGTTCTTTCTCGTAATCAGCCGTATTTGTATTGATATGGATGAACCATTCGTGTCCCTGATTGGCTAATCCACCTGTCAATCATGCGCATCTGAACTCGGGGAGATGAAACCGGTGGCCAGACTCACATCTTTCGCAAACTATTGGAGAAGTATGTATTCTGGACGTCAGAAAACCTACAGTATCTTTGACTATACGATGGTGGCGAAGAGGTGAAGACAGTGAGCCGGTGGTTCTGGTGCTGAGGTGGAGAAGATTTGCAGTCTTTTCCTGGGCTAACGAGGAACCAAAGAAACAAACAAACCATTGCAATAGAAAAGGGTGCTTATTTATCATCACTTTGAAGCCCATGGAAAGCTGAAATGACATAAAAATGGAGCGGAGAAGGTGCGTTTTGGAGTTGCTGTTTGAGAAGCAAAAGTAGGAACGACTCCTTTGATTTTTTAATCATGCCACTCAAACAGTGGTTGTGATTTCCAGAATGTCTGAGATTTTTAGAGAAAGTATTCTCCTCGTGCGTATGAATCTGGTGCGTGCGGGAGTGAGTTTCCTTCCTTTAGTCTGTCCCGTGTCACCTTCGACTTCCTCCATTTTTAACCATCAGCGACAGGCTTTGTTCTGCCGCATCTGAAATAAGACCAAAGTGTAATTATAATCTGCATTGTTTCAATATATTTGTCTTTACCTTTTGCATTACTATCAAGCTTTTTAGGTAAATGTGTGCGGTCCATGCAGTGACACAGCTATTAATCTTGGACAAGCTGGCAGCACTTTCTCCTGTCGCACTAATAGTGTTATTTGTTATTCCGACGGTGGGCAGATGCATTTTCTAATTCGCAATACGCTCCGTCTCTGTTCGCATTTAAGACCTCAGCCAAGGCCCACACACATTTGTTATGCATTGAACAAAGCAGGTATAAATGTTGAAGAGGGAGAAATCAGCAACAGTTTGCTGGCACAGTCTCTGGCACATTCATCAGAGAAGTTTTGTTTTCTTATTGTTGTCGCCGCTGAACGCCCCGGTAATGGTTGTGGCTTTGCATATAATTACGTTTAAGTACAATTGAGATGTGGATTTAAATGACATGGTGTGCACATTTGTCTGAGTTGTCGAGCGGCGGCGTTTTGAATCACTGTCGAGATAAGCAATAGGCGAATCAGTGTTGTGGTTATTACGGTGTGGTGTCGCTCGAAAGATGCTGAGAAGGTGCGGCTGGAAATGATGCCTCTAATCAGCACTATTGATTAGGTTAAGATCATCACCCATAGCTTTTACCAATGTCCCATTCAGGCTTTACTTTACTGTAGCAATCGGAACAGAAAACGTCATTCTTACACAACTTGACAGATAATAACGTTACCATAGACGCAAGACAATGACTCAGTTATCTGTAAATTGGAATTAGTATGTAAAACCATCTGTTTCCGACTCCGAAACGATATTTGAACACATTTTATTCAGTGTGATGAAATTGTCTGTCAGTCGGGTCAGGGGGTTCCTCACAAAATAAGTGCTGGTTTGTTTGGTAATCCAAACTCCCACGCCCGGTCGTCCGTGGGAGTCGGATCTCCGCTTCACTGTGGAACTCGAGGTTTTTCTCCCAAAGAGGTTTGTAGTTTTTCCTTGCCGAGAAGGAGGGTCTGAGAAGAGTTTTGGAACATTAGGAAATTTACTAATTTTCTATGAACATGGTTTAATCTGTTTTTCGATTGGTACAAAAATAAAAATCAGAATCCGAAAAAAAGGGTTTAAGTGTACAACATTCACAAACTTGCTTTGGTGATATGATTTAACACAAAACAATGATTACATATAAACTATGGCAAAATAAACAAATGCATAAAATTAGGTAAATAGTAATTAAACAATGAGAAAAGTTGAAAAGCCCCTTCTCAAATTCAATGCAATGAATTATTATTTTTTCAATAATTTTTATTTTGCAGAGCCCAATATCATATTCTTTAAAACTAAAAACAGCAACGGAATGCCACAATTTAAGGTAAGCTAATAGCATAATGTGAAGTCACAATTTCATAATGTGAAATTGACAAAAGCAAATGACACTTTCAGAGTAGGCAGTTGCAAAGTCCATGTTACACTGAAGTGGAGAAATCCAGGGTGTTCTGTGAACTCAGTGGGAAATTACAGCAGTTAGTAATTTACTCTGATTTCCTATTCGTGTTTGAGTCACGTGACATGTCGAAACGTCAACATCACATGCTTCCTCACCGCTGTTAGATTGTCATGAAAAACAGCATAACATTGAAAATGTAAAGGGCTGACATTTAAAGAAGACAGAAGTTCTGGGCTTTGATCCTTATCTACTGCGGCGAGTCCCTGACACTTAAAACAAACTTTTGTGGACATTTCAATCTGCTCTTCCTCGTCTACAAGCCCTCTGCACCGGACACGCCCTCAGAGCTTTCAAGAGCACAGACTTTGTGTCTGATCCTAAAATATAACCCCCGAACAGTCTGCGCGTATGCTAATTAGCATAGCCACGCAATAATATGTAAACTAGCTTTAGCCAGATGCTAACGACCTGAAATAAACAGCCTCAGTCTGGAGTGATTTCTGTAAGTCCACTGGTCCCTCCTGACCACAGTCATGCCTTTCTGGTGACAAACAGGGTCTTTGGGGGTGTTACAGAAGTGAAAGAATCCTTTGTTTCGAGACTTATGGACGAAAGCGCACACAGTGAACATGCAGCTTTCGTCCTCAAGATGGCAGTATCAACAAGTGTCACGTCCCTTTGGACCCATGAATAGAAGACATTTACCCAAACACACAGCACACCGCAGTGGTACAGTAGAAGGGTGGTGATCGCCCTTTTTCGACCCCCAAACAAACAACCCACAACAACAGAAAAGTAGGCTACCCTCACGTTTGATTTGATGATTTTAGGATACATTTCTAGGCTTACATATTAGGCTAACAAATAATAATCTACATTTACCACTGCATTTGAAGGGTGTCAAACCTTGAAATTAGACTAGATAGAATTTTAAATGTCCCTCATATCATCTGGGGACCCCCTGAAATCATTTCATGAGTCCCATGTTGATAACCACTGCAGTAGAATACTGTTTTCTCCTTCACCTCTCCTTTCTTGTGTTTTCTATCTTTGGGATTAGCCTTCACATGCTTCTGCCCCTTCACTGATCCGTATTTAAGAACGTCCCACCTGTGGATTATGCAGCCTCTGTTGTTTTGGCTTTTCCCCTCCTTTGTTCTGCCTCGATTGGGCCTCAAACTACTCTTCTGAAAACATCACAACTGTTTTCAGAACAGTTTTATTTACTTGAAGCACAAACTGTATGATAATGTGCATAATCTGAGATGCTTCACTGAAATGTTACATTTGAAGTGCACGTCTCGCGAGTATTTGTTACAAATGTTTTCCACTAAAGCCTGAAGTTATGTGTGATACAGATATTTCCTCTGATGCGATGCTCATTTTCCAAAGTAAACCTAAATGCAACTTGAAATGCATTAAAAGAAGTTGCTTGAATATAATGTAGGTACTCAATTTCCACACAAGTATTTGTTAAAGTATGTGGGGGGCTGGCACCGTACCCTACAACTGCTGTCGGCTTTGTATCATTTGCATAAACATTTAAATGTACAGTTACATTGTTTATATTGCTCATTAATCATTTCTGTGTTAGAATTATTTTATTTGAAGAAGATTTTTTTATACATATTCCTCATTGCACTGAAACCACTACCTTACTAATTAATTAATTAATCAGGTAAGAAAAACAAATATACTATGATACAACACCGAAACAATACTGTATGTCACCTTGAAATAATGTTATATTTAAAGTAGACCATCATAAATAATTAGCGTAAAAAACATACTCATAATAAGTAAGCAGAAGAAAAACGTATAAAGGACTAAAACTGTGCTATATCATTTAATTTTTATATTAGATACTTTTTCTATTTAATACAACCCCCAAAACACATACAATTAGAGTAGTTCAAAATGAAATAGACAGCGCTAAAAGTATTTAAAGAAGTCCCAAAGAACCTTTCTTTCCCCGAGCGACCACTGGGGGGCAGCAGCAGCCCTCTCATGTTCTCCGTGCTGCTTGAAGCTGAGTAGAACATGTGGATGTGCTCATGTATGTCGCTCATGTTCCCTGTGGAGACACTCATTGATGGAAAGCCCGCTCTTATGTAACACTTTTCTGTCTCGCTGTAAAAGTGGATTTTCTTCAGTTGAGATGAGAGGGTCCGGGTCAGCACTCCCCCCGAACAGCGGCTTCAAACTGAGAGCTCTGAGGCGCAACGATTTCACTTTCAACCGAGCAACTTAGAAACACGGGTTCAATACACACGTTTCTTTTTAGAGGCGAAAACAAAATGGCAAGATTGGTCACGTGATTGCAGCTTTTTCTATCAAACTTAAGCTTAAAGGAGCACTTGGGAACTTTTCTGTGTGTGTGTGGGGGGGGGGGGGGGGTTATACGCAACCTGCTGGTCTAATGATAATCATGACTATTTTAGAGGCAAATTTAAGTATCTTTTGTTCAATATACAGCCCAAAAATAGACATAAACTGTAATAACTTTTTTTATCTGGCCGTTTTTTGTCACGTTTAACTTCATTTTGTTTTTAAACAAGTTACATTTGGTAAAGCCGGTCACAAACTTGAGGAATAGTATGTGTTAGACCATGAGAATGAAGTCAAATGAAAGATATTACGGCCTCAATAATCGCGTATAATCGTTAAATCGTGTCGCTTTGTCTCACAATAATCTAAACACTAAAATATGATAACGTGACATTCCTACTCTCCACAGATCTGACCTGTAACTTGCTCTGGCATTGTCACCTGCTTGTAGATTAGTTTAATGCGATATACTGTGGAACGTTCCAGAATGAGGGGTATCTAACTGATGTTATAGCTCACAGGTCAACTGCTTTTAGTGGTAATTAAAAAAACCAAAACATACTAAAAGTTCTATAATTTTTTACACATTCTGCCAAGGAAAGAGTAAAGAACGTTGATTTACCCACATCCACAGATGTTTTTTATTTTACCAGGCAAAACAGTATGAACTTTTTTTCTTTTTTACGACGTTCGCTAGAGTAGGGAGAGAGACACAATTTATACACTGCAAGATTAAATTATTTGCCGGTAAAACACTTCCACGAGTCCTTAAAAATGTCCTTTGCACTACATTTAAAAGCCGTTTGTTTTGGTGCAGTTGGAATTGGGCTAACAGCATTTTGAATGAACGTACCTGTCGATCTGAGTGCGTTTTTCCCTTATGTGTTTATGCGGCGCTATCATAGGTTCCCGTCCCGCTTGGGTGCTCCTCTGCGTGCCACAGTCTCAGGGGGGTTGGATGGGCTCTGTGTTTATCGTCTCTGTCCACCGGTGAGCCCCTGGTGCTCCGTGTATCTCGCGCATCTCTCCTCGGGACGTCCTGCTCTTATCACAGCAGAGAAGACATCACAAACTGGATTCATGAGAGGAGAGAGGACTGAAGAATACGCAGAGGTGCAACCAAACCTGCAGATAACACGACGGGGAGTAGACGTCTTCTTCCTGTAATGATCTTTTTTTGTCTGATTATACGTGAGATGAGGGAGAAGCTTTATTTGCCCCACACGAAAAGGTCTTTAGGGACAACTGAATGTGTGTAGCTAAAATGTCAAAATAAACTGGAATAAACTGAATGTCAAGACTATTTGGTTAGTCGATAAATTCAGGTCACAAAATAAATCTAATAATAAAAACAGAGACAATTTTAGCAGTAGTTTCAAATCAATCTGTACAATTAGGAAAAGCAAACCTAAATGTAAAATGTATTGTTTTCATGTCACTGTAACGTGCTGCTCGCAGATTTTGGACGAATGAATAAGAATGCCGCTCTTGTTTGTCATGGTGTGAATCATTGTTAATAACTGTACAATCGGAATATATCGTCTCAAAATAATCGTAACAGTAAGATTTATTATTGTGACATGGATAATAGTGTTGAAGCATGATTGTTACGGCGACAGACACGGCGGCTGCTTTGACCTTCCCCTTTAGCGGGACGCGACCACACATTCGCAGTTTCCAGAAGACACAATTAAAATGTGCTTCAGGTTAATTAACGGGTGAATGGTTCGTTAGTGCTTCTTCTGACTGAACCATGAACATAGAACTGTGAGTATTGAACCTTCAGACCCTAATACGATCCAGAATACAAACGGTCCCAGCATGGGGCGCCTTTAAAAGTGAGGTGGAAAAATCAAGCGCTCTGTCCTTCCATCGCCATGACATCCAAATGGAGTGTGCCACTTAATGAACGAGACTAAAACAAGCACAAATAAAACCCATTTGTTGATGAAAGCAGCACCTTTAAGTTAGAGTAAAAACCTCCCAATTATCCCTAACAAAAGTACATTTTAAACAATAATGATGTATAGCGATCTGCCACAAGTCACTGCATCGCCACTTTGCATATTCCCAACATTCACCTTGAGTGTTCGAACATGTTCCCAACTGTTATTCTCATGGTTATTTCAAGACAAGGTCAATTGAGTGAGGATACAGCGTCATTAATTATCAGGATGAATGATGCATGAGTTAGCTCAATCAATCTCCTTAATTTCAGAGCACACAGGCCCGAGCACGGCAGACAACACTTAAAATATTTACAGCAGCCTTCTATGTTCTTAAGTGTCAATGTAAATGTCACGCACAATGGATTCCAGCACCATGGACAGCAGACGGTGCGCAACCAGGACAATGTCTCTGATGGGTAAACACATGAAACCACACGTGCTAAAAGAAAAGTTCCTATTTCTATTACATTAGAACATTATCTGTTATTGCACATGCTTTTAAAGGTAAATTATTGTCATTTATTAACTGCTCTGGCGTTTGTCTTTGCACGTCATTACAAAGTTTAGCCATTTAAAACCATGACCAGTAGAATCATCTTCCTGTGCTCATTGTTCAAACACGATTAAACTTAAAAACAAAGCAAGTCGTGAGCGAAGTGTGTTGCCCAAAGGAACGACCGCCAGTGTGCCACGGGACTGAACTGCTTCTGCCTTTAACACGTTCCACAGTTTCAACGTCGTCTTACGCAGTTTTGAGCACAAATATTGCAGAAAAATGTAACGGTATTTTGGCTCAAATACAGAAACTGAACTTAAACTGAATTGAGACAAAATGTATTGATCCACAAGGGAATTCACTTTACACTTACTAGAGTTGTGTCCAATCAGCAGCTGCCTGTGACCCGGTGCCAAAGCGCTGCACTGTCTCAAGCTGTCAAAAATAAATAAATAGAAATAAATAAAAAAAAACACAACAAAGTAACAATTGCAAAAACTAAATACCAAAATGCCAATTAAAAACAAAACAAAAAAAGAGCTGTGTCACGTGAAAACCTTCATTATTCTCCTCTTGTTTTAACATTTACTGTAAAAACGAATCCATTTGATCACGAACACTCAAAATCACCCGTTCTTCACCTACAGCTCCACCTACTTTTCATACACAGTGAAGTGAGGCCAATGACTCAGGATGCAAAACAACAATGACAGAGACAATGAATGAATGAATGAATGAATGAACGAGAACTTATCAGGGACGTCAGCTTGATTACGCTCATAAATAATCATCTGCTTTGAGGAATCTTTTCTTAATTGCCTTTTAGTGACAGCCCCATCAACCAAGCAGGAGCTGTGGAGACATTTGTGAGTACAGGAAAGAAAAATGATGAATGCATTTTTTTCCCCAGAAAGTGTTAACTGGACAAGTGTGTGTGTGTGTGTGTGTGTGTGTGAATGAATTAAATTAGCCATTGTGTGCTTTGGTCTTGATGTAACAGATACATATCTGATTAGATACTGTTTTGATTTTCTTTTCGATATTGATTGTGAAAATGCCTGAGGGGCGTGGTTAGCCTGAGGGGTCAGGGGCGTGGTCAGCCTGAGGGGTGCGGTCAGATAGGACTTCCTTTAACTGGAGTTTTATTGTAACCATTGTAGATTTGTTCAAATCTGTATTGAATACAATAATATAATATATTATATTATATAATAATATAATAATATAATATACTGTATGTATGACTCTGATAATAATATATAATAATTTCAGTTTAACATCAAATCTATGAACTCGACCATGCAGGCTCTGTCTACTTTAAAGAGTTTACAACTAAACACCTGTTTCCATTATGCAGTGATTTCTTGGATTGTGCCAGATGCCCTTCCAAACACTACCCTTTCCTTCAGTGGCTGTAATGACTGTATTGACATACAATGCCTTTAAACATCGGTTCTATTAAGTACAAGCCTGAGACCAATATTCCAATTGCCTCATTTGCCAATATCAACCAGGTGAATGGCTTTTTCAACAGCCATCAGGACAGACCCATTGATTTGCTGTTATGGACTATCACGTCATGTTTTAGATCTACTGACATAAAGGGACCAGTAATCAGACCTCTGAGGAGAGAGGGACCGGCCCTCCTTTAGGATTCACCGTCAGCAGCAGTGAAAAAGGTCTGCATGTCTGGGGACTGTGTGCGTCTCCCTGGAGAAGGCCAGACTCGGTGAGTGCAGCGGAACAGGCTTTTTGCAGCAAAGATGAACTGATTTGGTTCAAACTGAAATGGGAATCTCGTGCTTGACTTTTGTCAGCCAGAGACGACAGGCAGAGGCAGTTTATGCAGCAGCTTTGGAATGTAAAATGAAATACAATCATAAAATAAAACAGAAAAGGTAACATGAAACAAAAGCCTTCCACAAATCTGATATTGTTTGTTGAGAATAGACTCAACAAAAAACTGGCACGCTCTGGTTGGAGCTGGCTTGTCCGCGCTGTGTTATTGTGACTTCTGTAGACCGCCCAGAAAATGCTGTTGTTATGTCCACTTCACTCATCTTACCCCCAATTACCTTATTTTGAGCTATTTCAGCTCCAAAACAGACAGACAGACTACAATGAAATGCTGTCTGTGCAGTGAAAGGATGTGTCGGTACATCAGTGATGGGCAACATCACATTCTTTTAATCAATACAGATACAGAGTAACCTTATACATGTACTACTACTACAACTCCTTTATTTAGTGTTTGAATCAAAATAGTATTACCTTAAAGATGTTATTCTTTAAAGAAGGTTTTCAAATGTGCTTTAAAGGACAAAAAAACACCCGCAAATTAAACAGAATTAGTATCAATATTTGCATAAGAGTATTGATACCCACATTTGAACTCTGCAGACTCTGTAGAACCTCCGCCACATATGAAAGTCACGGGAAAAGCAAGTCTACTTTGGTTAAATTACCCATACCGCATGCTCGTGGCACATTCCAATACTCTGACTACAGCCAATGCCACTTCGAACAATGTGAAATTTTAGTTTGTCCTTTTTTTAATTCATGAAAAACCTTCTATTTTTAGTCGTTGGCTCATGAAGAATTGCATCACCAGGTTTCCACACAATTCATCTGAAACGCACTGCCAACTGGTATTTGTTGCCACATTTTAAAATATACATAAACCAAACCTGTATGATTGCCAACCAAACCTGTATGATAAACACAAAATACCCATCTAACCCAATTTGATTTAAAACGAGAACAGAGACACTCACAAAACCAATCTTCAAATATCTACTATTAAAGAAAGGTTTATTTTCATTTTTTTTTAAGACATGTAGATTCAAATTCAGGACCGACTGCAGTGGAATCAGAACTTGTGCGTCGGTCGGTTCTGTATCCGATTCGAAATGTGTAGTGCGAATATTAGAATCACACACACACACACGTGACGAGACCCCCGCAGTGTGCAGTGCCCGGCGCCCCGTCCTGTGTCCGTTCTTTGCCCCGGTCCAAGCATGTTCCCGCTCCTCTCATGAATAAATGCTGCCCGTGCCCCCCCCCCCCCCCCCCCCCCCCCCCACCCCCCCCCACCCACCCCCCCATACTTACCACCCACCCTCAACCCCCCCACCCCCGATTCACTAACAACCCCCCCCCCCCGCCCCCCCCCCTCCCCCCAACCACACCCACACCCCCCCCCCCCCCCCCGTGCTCGGAGTGGCTTTTCTTGTTACCACACTCGAGGACGGCCCTGAAAATTTCATGACTGCTAAATTATTCACACCGACGTTAAGATGACAAAAAAACAGAAAAATATAATCTATTAGAAAAAGAGGACGATAAGTGGATTATCAGCGCTAGACAAAAGAATATGAAAATGTCAGAATTAGCATAATTTGTTCGGTGGCCCAAGAGTTGGAGGACTGAGCTGTAATTGGCTTTTATGCAGAAGCTCTGGAGAATACAATGCGCTGATTGCTTCCTGCGACGTCATCACACTCACCAAAAGCTGAAATGACAGGGAATTTAAGGAAAGCGTGAGAACAACTTCAATCGGCATTGTTCCAGATCATTTTGGAAGATTTTTTTGTTTTCCCAAATTCAACCCAAAATATACGGGGGGAATATTCGCAGGTCCAGAAGCGAACAATCAACAGATGCTTGATTTTGACAAGCATGGATCAACACATTGTAACTTCAGTATAAAGATACTCAGAAGAATGTGAAGACCCTCATTTTGAGCAGCACAGTTCCAGGGCGCAATCAGTGTCCTTTTTTGGTTGAATCACTTCCACACCTGTAATAATGTTTCCAGACCAAACTGTTTATGGTATGAGAAAGCAGAATCTTCTTCCTGTTCTTTTGCATATGCCAGAAATGATGGATGTATGTCTTTGTTGGGACTTTGTTTGTGAAGGAAACTGCGGATTCTTATAAAAAACAGCTAAAAACACTTTTATTCAAACAATCTTTTGTTCGACCGATGGCTCTATGTCTTTCTTCTTTATTGTACTTTTTCTTGTTGTTTTTATTGCTCACTGTAAAGCGCTTGCTGTGATTTTTATCTGTGGAAGGCGCTGTCGTGACTTCCTGTCTGGACATAAACAGACCTGAGAAGTTTAAGCTAGCTCTTTATTGTGGATTTCACGCACGATTTCGAGCAGCATGAGGCTGTCGTCACCAGAAAATGAGTTTTTCAGTTTGGTTCCTGGATCTATGACGCAAACTGGACATTGAGTAAGTCTGGAGGAAAGTCCCTTTTTTCACGTCTCTGTTGACTTGAGTTGTAATTTAGACAAGACCAGGGGGCCTAAATGTAAACTGTATTGTTTCCAGAAAGCCACATATAACCAAATATGAATAACCCTTTCCGAGATCAAATAACCCTCTCTGGTTCTTCACAGAAAAAATAATTCCAGGAAATATATAAACACTATTCATGAAATCTATAAAAATCAAATAACCCTCTCTGGGTTCTTCACAGAAAGAAAGTTGTGTTGTCCGTGCACAGTCTTGGTCAAAAGTTCAGCTTCAGTTGTGTCAGAGTTCAGAATCTATGACTCATATGAGCATGAATAATGCGTCTCTTGTATTGTTCAGGGGGCCGGGTCAAATGTGGAGGTGGGCCGTATCCGGCCCCCGGGCCGTAGTTTGGGGACCACTGCCCTACATTATACTGCCTGCATGTTGTCTGTTCGAGCTTCTATTGTGAAGTTTTCAGTAAAAACTTCAATCGTCTACCTAGTTTGAGCTACTTCCACATCTTCATCACTCACTATCAGTGGTTGTGAAGTCGGTCTGTCAGTCAGCAACTGCGTGGACACTTAACCCACTGCTCCACCACTATCCCATGTTTATATTTCCCCTCCCATTTGCATAATCCTAATTAACACAGCTCCCTCCAAACAGTATGTGCCCACACGTCGTCGTCGCAGCGCCTTCCCGCCTTCCCGGCTCCTCTGCGCGGTTCACTTCACAGTCGATACATTACCAAACGCTGACATCCATCACGCGAGGTGGCTGACGCGTCTCGGGCCAGATTCAATCAAAAGCTAATATTGGCGTCGGTTATCAATGCAAAACAGGTTCACGTACACCCGGGGACAGTGTGAACGCTCCCTGTGTGGAGCTGCCCTGCCTGTTAGCCCAGCTGTGGGAGGAGTAATGGAGTGCCAGCGTTAGCCAGAGCAATGGTATGAAGCGTAATCTGTAACAGGCTCAAGATGGAAGAGAGGGGCTTGTTTTTGTCCACAGCAAAAAGTCATATTGACACGGGTTGTTGAAATGTGCTCAGTTTGCCTTGTTGGGTTCATTAAATCTAAATAATTTGAATTGAATTGACAAATAAGGGAAGCACTTTTTTATATAAATCTATACCGAGAAACCTTTCACCATTTTAATATTCATAATTTAAATTTACTAAAAGTACTTGCAACTTGATTTTTATTTCTTATGGATTTGGAAAACACCTTTTACTAATGATGGACGGAGCAACACAAAAATATTGCTGCATAGATACTGACTGAGATATAAAAAAATATTGATTCTTATGCAAAAACACAAATGTTACTGTCGCTTACATTTTAGTTTATCTGCACACCATTTTTAAGATCAGTTCTGGGGTGGAGTGAAGTAATGATATGAGATTTCTAGAGCAATTTGAATAAAAAAAATCTGTGAATGCGGGA
The DNA here is from genome assembly GCA_015082035.1 of Chaenogobius annularis. Taxonomy (NCBI): domain Eukaryota; kingdom Metazoa; phylum Chordata; class Actinopteri; order Gobiiformes; family Gobiidae; genus Chaenogobius; species Chaenogobius annularis. The sequence continues at coordinate 1,265,903 of BJKM01000121.1, read as the reverse complement.
GGAGCTGCTCCAAGACTACCAGTTCTTAGCACTCTTAAGCAGCCCTTTACTGCGCTCCAGACTGCGACTGGCATGTTCCCACTGGGACAATTGCACTGCTTTTAGTGAAAGCTTTTTGACATCGACCTAGCTAGTGGCAATGTGAAAACGACCTTAGTTTCAGGTTTAGGCCTAACTTTGATGTGGTTAATGCGCAAGTGTGAACTTAACATGACCATATCACAATCAGGACTAGACTAGGACTAAACCAGTACTAGACCAGGTCCAAGCCAATTCACATTTGCACTCTAACTGAGCTAAAACTACAGGCCCAAAGAACAGGATTCAAGTCTGCTTTTCAGGACTAAACCAGGACCAAATCAGGGCAAGTGTGAATGCAGTGATTGTGAAAGTCATTTTATTGTAGATGTTCCTTTTTTGCAGTGTAACTGGGTTGCAAACTAATTGAGTTTAACCATTAGCCTGAGCAATGGCACACAGTCTAATATCTAACAGGCTGAAGATGAAGGAGCCGAGCTTGCTTTTACCCCAGGCTGCTTCTCCACACTGCAGACGCCATTTTGATGAAATTAAGGCTCCACTTCACCCGTCCTGCCCTCCGCCCGCAGCCTTTCTGTCCTAACCCGATTAGGCCACTTGTGGACCATTATTCAGATTGTTTATCACTCTCTCAGCCAATCGAAATGAAGTGGAGTCTGCCGCGCAGGGCCTTCAGCTCTGATCCCCATCGCGCTTTTTCACCGCCTCAAACTGCCTGCTGTCTCGCTGTTATTAGCTTCTAACTTCTAACTTTTTAATGATTCATCCAAGCTGCCGCAGACTCCAAATAGGACTTTATTACTCCTTTTATGTGATTTCATAAAACTGTACCAAGTGCGTTGAATTTCACGTTGATATGTTGACGCAGGACAATGCTCTGACTTCGTTTGAAAGTTTTACAAGACTGAAGAAATTCTTGGTCGAGTAAAAACATAGAGAGCGCATCAAGCATAGAGTAATATACTAAAATGTGGGCGGCGTGTTGCTAGCAAAACCTCTCAAAATTAATATTATTATTATATCGTAAACTCACAAACTCCAGCTAACACGCTCCATGAATTCTTATCGCTGTTGTAGACCTTAATGTCCATAATGTGAAGAATGACCGATCAATTAAGAAATGAAAACGCCCGAGCTGCAAGTTTTATTTGAGGTGTAAACGTTCTTGTTTGTAAGTCATAATACCCATGTTGTCAATATAAGACAGAAGTTACAATGATCCGTGCTGGGTTTTAACCGTCGACCTTCGCGTTGGCGGTTGACGCTCATTCCTCCGATCCCATACAGTAATTTGGTCCATAACGACGGTAGTCTCCACCATAACCACAGTGAAATAATATGGTTATGATGTTGGATAACCCTCCTTATGAAGTCTGTCGATCTAAAGCAGGAAGTGTGGTTGAAGTGTCTTGCCCAGTTGCACTTTAACACAGACAGTAATAAAACCTCCTGCAGCTTTACAAACGTTTTAACCTCTGTGTTTCGTACTTAAGTCTTGAAAAAACAATGCTGGTTAGACTGTAACCACATATACCTAGTTTGATTGTGTATCTTCGTTTTGTGTAGTTTTCAGTTCATTGAAAAGATAAACAAACATGTGAAATTTTAGATTTTTCCACGATTAGAAACATATTCTTATGGACAAACCAAAGACAGATCAACTTCACGGGCAGTCATACAAATGTGACTCTTGTGACTCATTCACAATCTTATGTCAACTTTTTCTGGATTAAATGTTGCCTGTTAATCCTAAAAATGACTGTTACAATAAAACTTAAAAAAAGAAGACAAACAGATGCCTCTGTCTGAAATGTGGAACAGTCATAGTATGCTTAAGAAAGGACGGAATAACTAAAATATAAACTATATAAAAAGCAAATTGTAACCATTCAGCATATATATTCAGCATTTTATTATTATTTCATGGCACTTACGGTATCTGTTAGTGCAAATGAATTCTTTAATGTATTTTAAATGAGCAATCTTGTATTCAGGCTGCTATAAAATGTATTCTTTACCGTCATCTATCTCAATGGGGTTTTTATTGCTTTTCTTAGAATGTTCCACAGTGTAGTATCAAACTATCTCCATGGAGACAGACAAATGGCCCACAACAAGTTCCAGATCCTCTCCTTTATGAACTTTACACGGAATTCCAACTAAAGGTATACATATGGACACCACAAAACAAAACAGACGTCCCAAAACGTCCTCTGGCTCACGGTTCGTCGCACTAGGCTCATATCCTTTTACTGCCTCGTCTCTGAAAGCCCCGACGGACAAAGTTCAGAGTTTGAGGAAGAAACAGCTCATTTCCACGACAAGTTTTCCATTTCTAGATCCTAAACTTCATGTACGTAACATTTTTGTAAGTACGCACGCTTTATAAATTAGGCCCCAGATCTGCGGTTGAAGCAAGCCCGCTCACAGTAAAATTAAAATGATTCTTCTGTCAATAAACACACCAGAAGATACAGTAGATAAGTTCAATGTCATACTGTCTAGGCAAACATCTCCATGTAGGTAAGCAGACGGCAGACCCTAGAAAATGAGCACAGCAGGCCTTTAAACGCTCATTTTAAGCCTTTTCCATGTCAGACACTTTACAAAATGGTGCTAAGAAAACGCACCATTGAACTGACTGATCGGAACCTTTCCACCTGTGTCTCTATGTTAAATTGACATCAACACTTTCTGCCACAAAGACCGTAAAATCTCAACACAAAACGCCTGCCCGTGTCGCTGATCGTACCGGGAGATACTCATGCCGTTTATGCAGATTAGTTTTGTCCCATCTTTGTTAATGAGCGGAGAGCAGGGAGAAGCCTGATTATCAAATGGGCTTAGAGCGTTTAGCCAGGACTAATCCAGGGCTTTTGTTGTTTGCGGATGTGACGAGGAAGACAGCGGTGAGTCAGCGGCTGCAGAGGTGTCACAACGACTGGCTGCGCTGCACGGGCAGACGAGCTGGAGATGAACAGGCAGAACCGGCTCAGAAACGTTTATCAAGGCTTCAACTCTATTTCTACGACCAGAAATGTAGATACAGTTTAATAAATATTCATATATTCAAGTACTAGTTTGTGTCCACTTTACGTAATTTTCAATCTGAAGGGCTGCGAAGCTAGATTTAGATTTTCAGACAGAGGTCGAAATGCCTCGATTTTGAAAAATTATCCAGATAACTACCTTTGAAACTTGTTGGTACGTTGTTGTTTTTTAATCTAAGGTGCAGTTTTAGTGACACTGACCATGTTAACTGAGTTTTTATGTGTTAAGTCATCAATATTGTATGTGCATTATACAAATAAAGATGCATCATCATGTTGTTGCGTTGGACCACATCCCTAGTTTACCAGTACTGTATGAAGTGGATCGGCTGCTGTGATTTGGCCTTTTTGTCATAGAATACTGACCACAGCCGTGTATGCATATTAAACCTTCATCTCCTTCATTGTTACTTTAAAACATCAACCAGAAACTTGTGATAACATAACTTTCTCTACGATGATCACTTTGGGAAGAATGGGGGACCACACTGACTCACTTCTACGTTTGGTATGATGAATATACCTTTCAAAAGCGATGACTAAAAAGTAATTTCATGTATCTGGGTTTCCTCACCTCCTTCTTTTACATTATACCTCGCCTGGCTTATAAATTAAAACTGCATGTGTTGCTTGATGCAGAATCCAATTGACACCTCTAAGCGCCTGTCCGCACCTGTCCTGCGTGCGCCGGTGTCCCGCGGTGACAGCGCAGATGGACCACACTGACGACTATGTGGTTCTACAGTCTGGAGCAGCACTCAGCCATGTTTGTCTCAGAGTATTTTTAGACACACTTTTTTTCCATCTGGTGCGGCTGATGTCTTGATGTCTCTCCAGTGTTGGGTGTGTGATTGGCTGGTTGTAGTGAGTGATGGGCAGCCATGGTACCAGCAGATGGTACCACATGGGCACTGTACCTGTATGCGAAGTACATGTGAAATATACATGTTCTATATACTTCTATTAATTTAGTTTCAGGTCTGGCACTGGTAAAACTCTGAACAGCAATGATTATATGAGGTATGGCATTTACACGTTTACACCCCTAATACAACTTGTCAGTAGCAGTGAGCGACCACAGTGCAGCATCCTCAGATCATAAATATGAGTAGGTGGATTAACCTTGTGCAGCAAGATTCATTCCCACTTTATTTGTGAGTGTCTATCTTGTATCTCTCCTGCATCTACATTTGGACTCAAACCACTGGATGACCAATCACACAGCAATATTGGGGTTTGTTCGAAGGTGAAAGCACCCACATGAAAAAAACAAACCTGGCAGCCCTGGGATGTACTTGTTTTGGACATGCAGAGGCAGCACTTTGTGCATTTATGGATTTGAAATATGTCAGTGCTTTTCACTCAACTAGATGTAAAAACAAGTTTGGTCCATCAGCTTGAAATATTCGTCCGAACGTTTTGATGTAGTGTCCCTGTTCACCTGCGATCTGACCTCAGAAGCAGTGGTAGCTGTGAGGATGACGACACCTTACAGGAAAGAACCAAGCTTACACCTGAACACACACCTGAAACACATCTGCAAACTACAGTATTAGTCATCTGTCTGGACACCATGTACTTCCAATTCCGAGGACACTTCTACAGATAGATTCACGGCTGTGCCATGGGCTCTCCCCTCTCTCCTATCGTGGCCAACTTGAACATGGAGCAGTTTAAGAAGAAGGCATTGACCTCCTTTTCAGGCACTCCTCTAAGTCTTTGGTACCGCAACGTGGATGACACATTTGTGACGATCAAGAAACAAGAGCTGGAAGCGTTCTCAGAGCATATTAATGCAATGGACCCGAACATCAATTTCATGAGAGAAGACACTAAGGAGAACCGCTTGGCTTGTCTAGATTGAGGAGAGGACGGGAAGCTCCAGATAGAAGAATATAGGAAACCAACACACGGATCAGTACCAACACAGCCCAAGAAGTGCCCACCAGCTCAGAGGGTGAGAGGAAGGAGCAAAAACAAGTCCAGAATGTTCTCTCAACCTGTGGTTACCCCGCTTGGGCTCTCAACAGAGTCAAAAGAGCCAAAAAACAGGACAGAAACAAGAAGGAATGGCATCTCTATCACTTGTGTGTCTGGAATGTCTGAAAAACTAAAAGGATTTTTAGACAGCACAGCATCCCTATTGGCAACACTTTATGAACGAAATGGGTTCATCCAAAAGACAAGATGCTAACACAAAGACAGCAAAGTAGCGTATGCGATCCAACGCAGTGAGGAAAGTTGTAAAGAGCGGTACATAGGTGAGACCAATCAGCTACCACAGTAAAGCCTGTATCAGCACAGAAGACACGCAAACTCAGGTTACTGAGCAACGTGCATCTTCATCTCAAACCCACAAACCACTCTTTTGAAGACAGTGAGGAGTTAAGAAGGCCAATTTTGTTTAAAAAATAAATAAAAAAAAACGAAGATTAATTTATCAGGAATATACATCAGCATCTTGAGAGCATGGGCAGGAAACAGCTCGAGTCAGTCATATTTAACCAGGTATTGTCAGTGATGGTCCAGCTGCAGCCTGCAAACAACACGATCTCTATTGCCCGTTACTGTTAGGATACAAAGACGATTAGTCGCAGGTGAAATTTAGGCAGGGCAAACAATTAGACTAACAAAACAAGGTATTATCAGGAGGTCCCACCCTGTGGGCAGGGCTTACTCAGCTCAGAGTAGGATCAATATCTGAGTCTTCAGATAAGATCCACAGATTGAGACTCGAAATGTCTTGTTTTCATAAACAGTGTCCAGACGACAACATTTGCATATTTTAAGACTTTTAAACTCCTCATAGAAAAGCCCACCCAGCCCAGTTATCAAACCTGGAAAAGGTTTTTCTGTGAGACATGAGCATCAGTCATCCCAGTGTCGTGAAGGTTAACTTTCCAGCATCAAAACAAGGTTTAATACCTGAAGCAAGTGCAACCTTTTCGTGGGGAGTTTGCATTTGCTCAGTGTTTTTGTTTGTTTGTTTGATTTTGAAATGGACAAAGCAACAACTGATTCTTTCTGGTCAAAGTTAATGAACATCTGAAAGTCCATAGTAAAAATAAGTGTGCATAGAGTACATAACTGATCCTTTAGATCTCTCGTATATACTTTGTCTTAAACAGATAACAAGTCAACACGTTTCATAGTCGACTTTGTAGACTTTACAATAAACAATAAAAACTTTGACTAAATGTCAAGACCTGCCTCAATGATCCAGCCTCAGTCCTTCTCGTCCGAACACACATCGGTGACAAAGCCGCTTCATCTAAAGCCAAAACAAGCCTGTGTTATGAGCCTCAAACAGTCAGATATCGCTTTTGTTTTCCTTGTTTTTTCAGCGCCTCTCCGAACTCAACTCACAACGGATAATAGCTTTCTGCGGACAAGCACGAGGAACAGGGGACGCTAATGAATTCCTGTTTCGCATTTGGTGTTGGGGAGGAGAAGATTGAGAAGAACGAGGGATGGAGAGAGAAGAGCGAACAAGAGATGGAAAAAGACGGATGGCGAAGGGGCGAGAAAGAGGAAAGTGAGAGGGAAAGAGAGACGAAAGCTAGAGAAAGAGGGACGCAGAGAGAGAAAGGCCAAGAGTAGGAAAAGGAGGGAGACGGCTGGGAAAAGAGAGTAAGAGAAAGAAAGAAAGAAGACGGGAGAGCGTGTATGCTAGAGAAAGGGGTAGAGATGGGAGGAAGGAAAAGGGAAATGAAACAGAATAGAGGCAGAGGAGAGAGAAGGGTGAAGGTGAATGCTAGAAAAAGGGGAGAGAGAGAGAGAGAGAGCGAGAGAGAGGAAGCAAGTGAAGAGAGGGTGTAAAAAGAAGAGCGAGGAGATCTACTTTAATTGTTGACGCTGCCAGTTGTAGACCACCTGCTGTAACAGACGCTGTAGATGCTTTGGTGGCGATGAGGGAAATACACTGTTCCTATGAGACTCCACTGAGCGGGCCCCGAGTCTATTACACACTCATGCACCCTGTGTTTTTAATGTCTTCTTTCATGCATCTTGTTTCTGCAACAAGAGAAACAGGCTTATATCTTTTTATGAATGATTCAAAACGATACAGTTTCCACATTTGGCTATGAGCATGCCGATGATGTAACATTTCATGAACCAAAATGACACGTAATTAATTGTGTCTTTGAGGTTAGGGCGTTTATTTTATTTCATAGAGGGCTTTATTGCTTATATTTTAGTTAGATAGAGAGTTACATACACCACATGTGAACTTTATTGTGTATATATATATATGTTTTTGGTGATATCTTTTGACAGATTGACTCTTTGGAAACACTCTTTGTCCGTGCACGCGCTCTGTCCCGGTGCAGTTCTCCGTCCCTCTCTATCTGTGCCTCTGCCTCTCAGAACTCGCTCAGAGTTCACCTCTCACACACACACACACACACACACGGAGGAGGACGTTTTCAGTGAGGAGAAATAAAAGTCCTGACACCGTGCCTCCTCAAAGTGGTGTCGAATGCTCGGCTTGCAAAGTGGACCCTCAAAAAGTGGCTGCAGTACCGTTTTTTTCAGCATGCCTGATGTCTGAATTTCACATTGTGACACATTCACAAAACACATCGTCGCGGGCATCCGAGTGTAGGTGGCGCTCTATAAGGGGTCTGTCACCTTACCTGACCGCTCCCCACTCCGACATCACATCCGCGCTTGGGTGCCGCTTCCAGAAGTTGTGATAAATGTGTCGCGTTGGAGCGCACATTGTACATTGTAACGTAACTGTTGCCTGGGCGCTAGGGTGAAGCTAAAGGCTGTTAGCGCCGTAAAACTGGACGGTGTCAGGGGTTTGGGGTCTACGGTGTGGCTGGTCAGTGTCATGCGCTTTCTGGTGTGCCGTCATAGCCCCACCAAATACAGTAATAGCACCTCTGTCATTTGTACTAAATGTATTGTCTGTAATTTCTGCTCAGGAAAGATAAAATGATGAATTCTGCTCCTTTTTTATGTGTATTTAAAGCAACATAACCATTTTATAGAAACTACTTTTTTATTTTATGTTAAAATAAATGAATACTATACATTTTCTAATCTATTGCTTCTGTCAATCAATTTTACTTACCTATCATTTCCAGTTTAAATAGTTGAAGTAGATGTATGTGATCAGCAAATAATTAGGACCTGCCGTACAATATTTGAAAAATTGTAGAGAAGATGGAGAGGCTGAGGGGGCTGTTGGTTGTCAGCCCAAGAGACTGTAAATAAAGGGGACGTATTATGCTAAATCGATATTGAGCTTTTATGTCCCATCTCATTATTAATCCACTCAAAGTTGTATTGAGAGTGATTCATGCGCGTTTGAGTGATTTTTATTGTCCTGGATCTGACGCGCCATCGCTCCAAAAGGACAGTTTTCTTAAATCCCTGACACAGGCCCACTGCTCCATAACAACTGGCCTTATCCGACCAGAAGCACAGCCATTTGTGTATATTTGTTCATTCATAAATACATTTTTGCAGCGTATTCTTCAACGTGTCATTTGGTTCTAAGCACTTTCAATTTTTTTGGTCTTATGCTGTATACTTTGTGACATTCTACAAAGTCTAAAATCCTGTAATTAACAAAGTATTAGATCTATCAGTTGCATATAATTCGTGTCCAGACCAGAGTGCCCCATCTCCAACCAGTCATCTGTTTAAACGGGTTCAAACTGATGTCATTAGGATAAGGCAGCAGACAGTTCTGAGTATTCCCACGGGTGCTCAGTCACTTGAACACCACCATTAGCCTCCATTATGTCTCTGTGATCTGCACCCAAATGAGAAGCAGAGGAAGACTGCTGAATATGACAATACAGGGTGATTAGGACGTGACTCAACTGTGGCTGATCCAGAGCTGTCAAGAAGATTTAGTGCCAAATGGAAATTGTGGGAAAGGACAAGATTAAAAAAGAAACCGGGCTGAATTTTGATGGTTTAGAACACAGGTGGACGTACAATTCATTCAGATTCAGCATGGACAAACGTAAAGGAGCCAATAAGTATTATAGTACTGCTCAGTGGCCTGTAGTGGTCACTAAAAGACACGATGACGTCCAGCCAAGCTTCAGTAGCAGAAGTGAGGGGAAAGCTGACTGATTTGGATATATTTCTGAACAATTCAAATATAGTTGTGACTAGGGGTGTCCAGATTGTTCGATTAATCGATAATCGTGATTATTCAGATCACAATATCATCGTAAAAAACAAAAAATAATAATTGTGACCATTTTAGAAGCAAATTTATGTGTTTTTTGTTCAATATACAGCCCAGAAATAGACATAAATGCAAAGACCTTTTTTATCTGGCTGTTTTTGTCAGATTTAACTTTATTTTGTTTTTCAGAGAGTTCAATTTTGTAAAGCCGGTCACAAACTTGACCGTGAGTGTTTGACCGTGAGAATGACGGAAAATAAAAGATTTTACTGCTAAATCGGGATGTTTTTTCTCACAATAATCATGACACTAAAATTTTATATCATGACACCTGGTTGTGACACACGGTCATTTTAGATTTTATTGGTCATTCACCGCTTGACTTGATTGCCACTGTCATGGTCCCAAAATGTGCAGTATCACAGCTTTGACCAAAGTACAGATCTTGCATTACTTTTGCTTCCTTTGCTTTAGATGCAAATTTGTTCTGTCGGACTCGACAAATACATCACTTTAACTGCGGCTTATAAATAGTCAGGAACAGCCGTACGTTTATGTTAATCTTTCGTCTATAGTATATGGCTTATTATTCCACATTAGGTTTTCATTTTCATACGGTTTAAGAGCCAGAGGAGTTTTATGAGGAGGCCAGGCTGGAAGCATTACTCACGGTGAGATGGCAGGGCACATTGGTTTGCAAATGACTGTACTGCGACTTTAAGTGAGTCACTCCACACACGGGCGGAGGAAGAGGAGGAGCAGCGCGCAGCCGCAACGAAACCTTAGCCAAAATTCTTAATAAAAGCTCGGGGTGTAGTAACAGTTTTAGCTTGCATGTGTTCCCCTAAGAAAACAACCAGATTGTATTTGTTTTTGCCTGTTCCTTCCTTGCCGTTTCTGTATTATATCTTAACCTCTTCTTGCACATGTAGAAATAGTCCACTTGGTATATATATGTTCCATTACAGTGGTTACAAAAGTAAAACATCAACTTGTACAGTTTCAGAAGGCCAACCCTGACCAAACCCTAATGGGACTGCTCCCCAGAAAGTAGTTCAAAAAGGTTAGCCACTTTCAGATTCACTTTCTTGGATACTAGTTTAGCAAAACGCCACTGGCTTCTGTGTCACAGCTCTGCAGTAGCTCCCAACACCTCCTCATGGGCCAATCCTGCTCTCAGTTCTATAGACAAGAAAGATGTCTTTAGCTTTACAAATCTCATTAGAGTCCACGGTTGCAGAAGGTCACTCGCTGGACAAACCAATCCACGACGAGGCGTCCAGTATGTCACATATGACAACAATCCCCACGAACTGCACGAGCTACTATTCAAATCCAGGCATATCACGCTGAAGGACACATTATTTCTATTGTTAATATTAACATGCTCTTCAGTACCTTTGGCTTTTAGAACTTAAAATAAAGCCTAAAACATGCTCAGGGAATGCTAATAACCACACAGTTATAATACGCATGATTTAACATTGGAAATGTTGGAAAAGTCTGCAGATGATTTATGAACTTAAACACTCTTCGGAGCTCTGACGTAATGATCTTGGGGGTAGGTGTTAAAAAGCCCCTGCTCTGAGGTGTTAGGGAGGTTTTAATAATCAAAAAGAAGAGTTTACGCTTGAATTGGCTGCGTTTAGACTGTTTTGGTACTGGTTTGATCCCGCTTTAGTCCAAATGGAGACGTGGTTTCTTCCAGTTCTAGTCCTGTTTTTATCATGGTTTAATCAGGGTTTAGTCCGAGATTTGCTCCAATTTTGATGTAGCGTGTATATGCGAGTGTGAACACAGCCTAAACGTCTACACTGTTTCCAAGAGTCCACTGTGTAAGCGTCTTCAATCTTCTGTCCTTTATACTCCAGTGCGCTCTGAATTTATGTGTAGTTTGTTCTCAAATGATTCACACTCCTCCAGCATTTCGTCTGCTCTGCTCTTAAATCTCGGCAGCTCCCTCATGGTCCTCATCGGGCCGGGCAGTTGTTCTCTCTGCTTTGTGTGTGGTCCAAAAAAAGCTGCATTAAAATGTGCTAAAGCTCTTTAGGCCCATGGGCTAATGCCTCATATCAGTGACAAGCAGCCAATTTACAGCGAGCACCTCCAGCATCAATGACAGGAAATCTATACGCGACAGCAGAGATAGCAGCGAGTTAGCCAGTGTGCCGGTGAGTTCAGGGATTTGCCAAAGTAGTGCCCTGCAACAGCTCACAAATCAAACAAAATTGTGAGGCTAATTTTGCAGTGTCTATTGCCTTAAGGTTTTAGTGACATGTTTTTGGATAAGAACTATTAGGTCTGTTCGTGGTTGTCACAATTCATCCTCTTCTGGTGCTATATGGATAATAATGATTATTATATATATTTCTATTATTATTGTATTAGTTTAGGTGATGTTGAGGTGCGATAAAGTCAATGTTAGACTTCGGTTACATTCATAATACAAATTGAAGTGGACTTGGTTCGACTGGGGACCAAGTTGCAACATTGTCTTCTCTGAGCTGGTTCGGTTCACGTTCTCAATACACTTTTGTCAATCGAACCAAATGTGCAGACAGATGCCTCCACCCCATGCCTGTAGAGGCGCTGTGTACAATATCAGCCAAGGGAATGACTGGGAAAAGTGAGGGAGAAGACGTAGCTGGGGGACCTTAACCCTTCAATTTGTATGGTGACCTTTTGTCTCAGAGCAGTTCTTGTGAGGTGTTCTTGGCCTGTACTATGAAGCTGGCTGAACTTATCCTTATATGTTTATCCTGGATGAGTTTATTTGATCCAGTTAGACTAACCCTGACAAAAGCATCTCTGGATAAGAGCTAATATAAAGATCTACCATAGAGATCTACCATGGGGATCTACTATAAAGATCTACCATAGTGATTACCATAGTGATCTACTATAGAGATCTATCCCCTCACTCCACAGCAGGTGTGGGGCCTTTCTGTGTGTTCTCCCCATATCTGCTCCTTTTCTCCAGGTGCTCCTGTTTCCCCTCCCACTAAAAACCTGTACCATAAGCTCCTCCCCCCTGGGGCTAGGCCTCCCTTGAAAAATATGCTAAAATCTCAGTGGGACTTTCCTGGTTAAATAAAGGTCAATACAAAGAGACCCAAACTTAATATGCTGTGAATGAGTTTGCATGGGAGCAATGTCACACCTGATGATGCAATCTGTTCCACCAAACCAAAGCCAAACCTTTCCCTGCCAAGTGCCCCCTTTTGCACACTTTCTTTTTGGCACTGCATGCAAAGTACAATCTGTACAGCCCCTATTGTTACAGTGTCTGTGACTGGAATGCTTTCTCAAACATAAAAACAAGTGCTGCATGGTAGTGCTGTAAACACCTCCATAGGGAAACTCTTCTATTACATTTACTCTGTGTCGTGTGGGTGCGTTGTGTGTAGGAAAACCTTGATATGTTTGAATGGGCTTTTACAGTGTTTTTTGTGTAACCGTGTGTCAGCGGGCACCATATGTAATCACTAAGACCACCAGGCTCTCACTGTCTACTGCAGGGAAAATACCATTAACCTTTGTAGCCGACTTCACGGGCCCAGAGGAAAAAAAGGGAGGAGAGAGAGGAAGAGAGAGAGTAGGGCCAACGCAGTAGAAGAGAACTTCAGTGGGCATTGTCACTGTAAGCAGCAGTACCAGACACACAGTCCTGGTTTCAGGCACATTCTTTTGAGTTACTTTTTCCCCAATATAATTCCTGTCATATTTGTGGGTGGGTGTCGCAGTCAGGTTAATCGTGTTTGGAGGGGCCATTGACCCAGATTGGCAGTGATGGTCCAATGGGCTGCTGTGACCATGTTTGTACCTTACCACCACCAATTTTGGCAGTGTAGTTTTAACCAAATTAGATAATGATCTAATTAAACTAAGATTATTTCTGACCACTCCCTATAATTACAGCACTGGTTACGTTATACTGCAGGTGAAAAAGAATGAAAAAGATATCAATTTGAAACTTCTCCTGTAGCTCACTCTTATTGACGTAAGAAAAACATGTATTAAAGTGTTTCTATGTTAACCCCATGGAAGTTTAATAAACTGTCTGTTTGGCCTCTTTGCTCTATTATTGCAACACATGTTTTATTTTCCCAAATGTAATGTCTAATTAGCCGTTTTAAGAAAGCAAAGGCCCACAATTTGCATGAATTGAATTCACATTGAATAATAAAAGAACTTGAAACGTGCATGACTGAGAGGAAAGCATCAGAAGAAAACATCATTGGATCAGCAAAAGAGCCTCGTCCGCGTGTACAATACGCTGAGAATTCACATAACTTTTCACGTAATTCCATCAGCTCCATAAAGTTTAGATTTGGCTCCAGGATATTATCCCTATAGAAGCCTATTTTATTCATAAAAAGCAGAGATTGTCTTGCATTTATGGCAGACTGTGCTTTTATACCTTTGGGTAAGTGCAGTGCGGCGCGGGATGAAACAAAAAACATGTGTGTTTGATGCAGGCTTTGAACTGAGGCTCTCCTGATTACAAACGATCTGTGCCACAGACATAGTTCATGTTTCAGGGGCAGAGGATCATGTCTCCAAAACTCTGACGTGGTCACCAGGATAAAATAAGAGCGTGTTATAATCCTTTGCAGCAGGGAATAAGTCTCTGTTTCATAAGTAAAAACAGAATCAGCTTCAGGAGCGTAAACATTGCAGCGACCAGTGTGTGTGCTGCAGATTCGCGTGCAGGGAGTCAAAAGCGGCCAAAGCCTTCAAATTTGTGTCCATTCACGCGTCAAGAGCTGCTTTTAACGCGCGAATCAGTGCAACTTTTCAGGCGCCTGACATGTTTGGGCGCTTTGTATCTGAACGTACCTTAACAGCAGCCAAAACTGAACATATTGGGACATTTAAATCTGAAAAAAATGACCAGGCTTACTTTTTTTGGTTAATTTTGTTGACATATCAGTGAGAAAAAAAATACTTTTGAGTAAACTATATCTGACTGAAAATTTGCTCTTAAAAAAACCCAAAAAAACTTCAATAAATCAGGCTTGGAATTAGTTATCAACAAATCCTTCAGTACGTTCAGTCAAAATCTTAAGTGCAAGATTGTAAAGCCAGGTGTGTGTGTATGTGCTACTTTAAGTCGTAATCTTTATGTCCCTATGAGAGAAAATGCGTTTGTGCCATATCGGATTCAACAAGATAATTACCTTTTGGAGCAGATTGGCCAATTTTGTTGTTTCCACATGAAAGCCAATATGTTGAGAGAGCAAACTGACACATATACTTACTTTTTTCACTGTTTTAACAGACAGTTCTATGGAGTATACACATTTATGGCTGGTAAAAACTACAAAGTTACTCGGGCTAGTAACTGTAAGGAAATTACAAAAAATGTAACAGGTTAAAATAGTGCGTTACTAAAAATGAAGTGATGTCATAGCTGTAATCCCATGCTGTCACGGCTTTGAGGTCACTCCTAAATGAGTCGCTGCAGCAGGAGCTATGCCCACCCCAGCGTCTTACTCCCCCCACTGGGATTAGCGCAGCACTATGGGACCCGCCCTCTACATAACCACATTATGTCCTGTTGCCGCGCAGAGGCCGCACACACGCAGAGGCAGGAGGCTGAGGGGTGGACAGTGTCTGGGGAGCACTTCACCTCACAACAACATCAGCTCCATCAGAGGCAGAGAGTGTTGTGCTATTTTAGGAACATAATTAAATGGCCTGTGGTTTTGTGGCTCCCTCCGCAGCTCTTTCAGCAGCGAGTGATAGGTCCTGCCTGAACCGTAGACCATCAAGTTATCAAGTCTGCTGTTCAGTTTTGTACAATGAGAACATTTCAACTGCTAGTACTTATTACTTGCCGACAAGTATCGGTGCAATAAAAAGGCATTTAGCAAGCATTCGTTTGACAAAAGTCGTTTTATTTCATCCATTACCACAATTTACACATTTAATTAACTTTAGAAAATTGCACTGGCTGTCAGATTTTGATGTGTTACCTGTTGTAACTATGCAACTTTTCAGTTTTTTGTTGTTGTTTTTTATTGTTTGTTAGCGCTTTACCTGGAATGTTTCATATTATTGCATTAAACATATTTTTCATGTACTCAATATGAGTTTTTTTGTAACATATATGAAATATTATGCTTTTGTCTCGACTATTTAGTTATAATCTATGACACTCATGGATGATTATTTTATACTTTGGTCATTTTGAATTGTTTCTTATAACAGTGGCTCGGTGGCTCACTTCCGCCGGCCCCTTTACGTTGTGTCGTGGTAAACGTCATCACAACAAAGCGCTGCTCCACTGAACCTGACTGAACTGACTGACTGAAGCTGCCAATCTGTGCCATCGGCCTGAAGAGTCTAACATTAATTGGATCTTTACAGACACATCCACTCAAATGAATGGGCAAAGGACAAGAATGAATAGCATTTTTGCACATGACCTACATGGCCCCGGTGATAGCAGGAGGTTTTTTTTCCCTCGGCCCCCTCTTTCCGCCGCTCCTCTGAACAGGATATTGCAGTCTGCTGCTGAGGCCTGTACATTTCCTCTTTCTGCACATCCACAGGTCAGGCCGTTCTTATCTGTGATGGATTGAACCAGATACCTTTTCATGTGCATTGCGAAGTCTCTGCATAACCCATCGCATGTGCACAGTTGATCCTTTGTTGCTGTTTAAAGCAGAACTAAGTAACATTTTCACCTTATGGAACATCTGTACGGTTAAATATGTATTTTAGGGGCGTTTGAAGTGTCCGTCGTCGTCATTTGTCGACATCGACCTGAAGACAATTCGGCTGAGAAACCATGGCTATTTTTTAGTTTTGGCAATGTGAACAGTTTTTCCTTTTTATATGATTTTATATGATACTGTCTTATTATGTCTATTCCCTGACAATGTAGTTTCACAAGGAAGCTGCAGAGGGAGCTCTTTCGCCGGTTACTTAGTCCTGCTTTAAAAGTCACATATTATGCATTATTTATATTGTTTATTTGTATGCCTTTAAGTATGCCTTCAAACATACTCTTGAGTACTTTTACTTTGTTATCTCATGGTTAGAACTTAAAACAGTGTATCTATTGAAAATCCAACATTACTTTCTATAAGTCAGGTGATCCCTCATCAAGAGTTGGTGTTAGCACACCATCCATTGGCAGAAGAGGGGAAATAAATCAAAGCTAGCTTGCCTCTCGTACATGCTAATGTAAGCACACCGGTTTAATGAAGGAATTTTGGCAATTATTTATGTACTTTAATAATATTTTAATTTAAACTGATTAAATACAACTGCTGGTGTGTTTTTGTTGTAATTGATTGATTTAAAGCACCAAAAAGTTAATTTAACATTTCGTGAAATTAGAAGCTAAAGTGCAATTTTTAAACATTACACATGTGTAAGTCAATCATTTGGGAGGACCATGACATAGTAACTACATGTGTTACTGTCTATGGTGGATCCTTGCATGACAGTGTGACATATGTAACTATTGATCTATATGATCTATATGATTAAATATAATCCAGTAGTCAACATCATGTGATAACTTTATTTCTTATAATACCATTTATGATCATCTTCCAGCTCTACAGGTGGCGTGACCCTGAAGTAAGTAAGCCTTAAATGGTGCACCATGGACTATCTTAAAAAAAAACAGAAGAAATAGATTTGGACAAGTTTCCATCAGTTTGCAGTATAACATAAAGTCCTCCAGTAACTGTGAACTTGTTCCTCTCCCTGGAGAACAGCATGGAGTTGATTTCAGATCTCACATAGTCTATGATCTGAAGACTCATCTCTAATCACCTGTTGTGTGGTTCAGAAAAACTGAGCTATTTTCTTTCTGTTAGTTTGCGCTAAAACTTCATAAAGGGTAAAGGAAAGATATTGCTTGGACACTGAGAAGATCTTGTAAGTTTGTCATATTTGATCAAGTGAATATTCCATTTGATTTCTGGTTTCTGTCCTGGTCAGTCCTGGTTGCACTAAGGAAATGTGGAGTACCTATTGGAAGATTAGTCTCTATATATTTTTGCGTTTGGTCAGTACCTTGGTCAGTACCTTGATGGAGGCTTGCACTTTCATTCATGTTATTGGTTGATGGGGGACACCAATGTGACCAAGAAAAATCCACTAAACTATTCTTATTCTCTTCTAAAAGTGCTCCAGGAAAATAAGCAGTGCCATTGGATTACTCAAGCACGGGGAAATGTGATGAGGAAACAACATTGTAGAAATGGCTAAGAATTGCTTGTAATTTCCATGGTGTCCCTGTTCAAGGAGAACATCTATTCTGTTCGGGGGCTATGCAGACAAAATAACCAAACTTCTATCCTACAATATGCCGATAACAAGTTAAAAAAGCACAATAATTATCATCGTTTTATGAGAAAATGCAGGAAAACCACTTGCTCAAGTCTAGAAACAATTCTTAAACTCACAAAAACGCTGACCCGGCAAACCATTTCAGCAAATTAAATAACCATTTATTGATTAAGGCTGCAAACGGCAAGGCATTTAAATATATTTTCTATATTCTGACTTTTGTTTACGATCCCGCTTTGCTTGGCCAATTTAAACGCTACACAAATGCAATTAGGCACTGCTCCGTCCGGACAATACAGCTGTAGGTGTGACTGGCCTCATACAAAAGACCATAAGCTGCGCATACATAGGCCTTTGCACTAAACCCAAAAGCACTGCTGGACTCCGGGCCTAATCCACGCGCTGCCATCACCGCTCTGCCAGCCTGAAAATAATTACATTTTAAATGGCTGTGCAAACAACAGCTTCAGCGCATTAGTGTGTTAATTTGGGCCAATCACTTCGACTAAAGCGGAGAAGAAATGCGCCAAACCGGAGGAGCATAATCTAACTTGCTCTGCCTGATAAACGCTCGGTACACCTCCCTGCCCCGGGTGACCGTTTATAAGTCGGCATTATTTATTTATTTACCTCCAAATCTGCATAATCATTCTGGCTATAGGTCATACGCGAACAAGACAGAGGACGTGATCCATTATTCATGAATCTGCAGAATACAGTGAAAGCACGAGAGGTCTACAAGATCTCTGTGAGAGATTTCCTAAATTTGTCCCCCTCCCCCCCCTTTTTGCTTTATCGCAGACAATAGCTGCCCGGGACTGGAGGAGACCTGGGGCGGGAGATAGGGCGCCAAGTGTGTAATGAAGAAAATGGTAAAAAGATGCGGTAACCCAGATAAATGGCGTCGCAGTGGCCTGAGCGCGTGGTGGAAGTGGGAGCAGTGGAAGCGCTCAGTGTTTCAGTGTTGGGTGATGAATGGTGTTAGATAATGCCGTAATAAGAAACGGCTATCTATTTATGTTCGCAAAGAAATACAAATGCAAACCATATTGAAAGTGTTGAACATCTGTTTGGCACGATCAATCGCAAACGCAGTAAGTAAGGCGGATCTTTTGGATCTTCAACATGTTTCTGAGTAATGTTCTCTTTGTAAAGCTAAAGAATACTTCCAACCTAATAAATGCAATGCAACAATATTGGTATTGGAAATGTGCTCAGATCCAGGACATTCTGGATTGGGTATTGGTTCCAAAATGTTTCTTCAGCTGTTTCTAAATTGATGTCATAAAAAACTGTTGCCAATGTTGTCCCAGAACATCTCATACAGTTTCAATTATTTTTATTTAGCCAAAGCTTACTTACTTGAAGAGTAATGGTTACATAGCATAATTTAATCAATGTTGTTATAAGTGAATTGTGTTTCAAGGAAATAATTGCTATTTTCAGTCTCTGCACTGGTATTGGTGGATATCGGCAAATACCCAAAGCCAAAGTATTGACAACATATACACCTTGAATTTGGACATAAATTATATTCTTGATCTGATTATGGTTTCTTTAAACAGACAGAAAAAGACAGCTACATTTTTGAAAAGCATTAACATATATTTTGTTTCTCCAGTTGGTTTGTAAGGACTTCCTGTGATTGTCTAACTGTGTGTTGATGTGACGACTGATCCGTGGTGTCTTGGCTTTACTCCCTTGAAAAAAAAATCCATGTGACTTTCCTGGTGAAATAATGGTTAACGAAAAGAAAAAGAAAAAAAAAAGTTCAACTTAACATTTACTTTTCTTACTTTTCTTCCATTCACAGTGGAAAAGTATTAATTCTGCATGCTTTATTAGTTGCCTAACAATCCTTTTAATCCTTTTTTCAACGTGTATGTTCACAGGCAAAACATTTTCAACCAATTCTTATTCAAAAGAACGTGCAGAGCTGGAACTTCACAAACTAGAGTCATGCTGCCGGTGTGTGGGTGTGTGTGTGTGTGTGTGTGTGCTTGTGGATGAGTGGAGTGATCCCAGAACCTCCGATCAGAGATAAATGACTTCATTAAAGTCTGAGTTTCCTAAAGCCCAAATGAGAACCTCCTCCCCCCTGCGCAGTCCCCCTTCACTCCCCCTTTGTGCCACTGCAGATTATCAACTCCATAAATCAATACATTTGAGGGAGAGAGAGGATGATGTCCCCTTCTCCTCCATTATCCAGTCTTTGTAGGCGACCAGGCAAAAAGTGCAGTGCATTGAATCTGCTTTTAGGAAACTTGTGAGGATGTGGCAGCTCGGATAAAAAGGGAACTCTGCTTTGAAATCTATTATTAAAATCATTATTATGTTTCAATACTTTTTGACAGAAATTGCATGATAAAAGGTCTATAAAACTCACTGCCAATTTGTATTCACAGAAAAATAGGAGAAAAAAAAAACAACTGAGCTATTGACATGTTTGAACAACAGGTGGCGCTGTCTACCATACGGACATTGATTAATTTCATGTATTACTGCCCCGGAAAACCAACGTGCAAAGGTTACTTTGCCAAAAAAAATTGCGTGCTAGAGTACTCATACATACCAGTCATTATTTGTACATACTGCAGTTATTGGACACTCTCCGATGCTGAAGGCTCCTTTTAATAAGGAGCAGGAGCAGGAGTAAAGGAGCAGCAGGAAAAGAGCAGTGAGTTGCGAGCGCACACATCAGCTCCTCTGCGAATAAAGTCAGCCCAAACTCCTGTCGCCATCAATCAAGCTGTGGCTCGTTTTTCTCCTCACTCATGAGTTTGCTTGTGGAGTGGAGGTGCGAGGCGAGGACTTGTGGAAGGAGGTGAGACCCGGAGTGGGCAGCAGAGGAGGAGGAGTGCGAGGAAAGGAGGTGCAGCATAGGTTCTGGACAGTCTCTGAAGATGGGTCTTAAACTAACACTTAAATAGAACTAGAAAAAAATAAAAAAAATAAAATCAGTTTGTTACTCCCAACTCTCTTCATTACTAAGTATCAATCAGATGTATCAACAGCACTAATGTGGGTATCAATATTGTTATGCAGGAATAAATACTAGTTAACACAATTGTAAAGGTACATGTTTGTGTCAGAACACCTTCACCAGACCTTCATTTTCCTGGCGTTTGGGACAATGTAAACACTTACAGTAGGTGAACAAAAGCAGTGATGTGGACCATGTAAGGAGCAGTGTTGAAAGTGCTACGTGACAACCTAAAAATGCACATGCAGCCATTTTCCCTTGCTGTACCTACAAGTGGTGTCCTGACATGGCAATAACTCCCAACACTCCTTCACAGCTGCCTGCTCTCCTCGTTCACAGTCCCTACAGAGTCGATATGTTGTCAGGACAAATAATAATTTTGTGAAGCATGAATGTCGGACTAGCACTAGCAGAAATGGTCCGTTTTAGCTCTGTTTCTCAGTAATGGAGTTTAGATGTTGTGGTTTTATGTTAGTTTGGGGGGGGTCAGACTTCAGCATCAGCGCACTGAAGCGACGGCGGGATTGAAAGTGAAAACAATTGCGTGTTGTGCTTTACAGTTTGCCTGAGCAGAGTAAATGGTGCATCTGGAAAGTATTCACTTTTTCCACATTTTGTTAAGTTACAGTCAGATGCACTGTAAGTATACACAGTGTTTGCCATGACCCTCTAAAATTGAGTTCAGGTAATCCTTTTTCCACTGATCATTCTTGAGATGCTTCTACAACTTGATGGGAGTCCACCTGGGGTAATTTCAGTTGATTGGACATGATTATGAAAAGCACACATGTCTATATAAGGTCCCACAGCTAACAGTGTCAGAGCGCAAACCAAGACATGAAGTCCAAGGAATTTTCTGTAGCCAGGATTGAAGGTTCCTCAGTGCACAGTGGCCTCCATCATCCATAAATGGAAAACTTTTGGAACCACCAAGACTCTTCCTAGAGCTGGGCCCAGCCAAACTGAGCAATCGGGGGAGAAGGGCCTTAGTCAGGGAACCCGGCGGTCACTCTGACAGACCTCCAGCATGTGTCTTTGTGGAGAGAGGAGAACCCTTCCAGAAGAATAACCATCTCCACCATCTCCACCATCTCCACCAATCTCCACCAATCAGGCTTGTGTGGTACAGTGGCCACACAGAAGCCACTCCTCAGCCAAAGGTACATGACGCCTGCCTGGAGTTTGTAAAAAGGCTCCTGAAGGACTCTCAGACCATAGGAAACAGAAATCTCTCATCTGATGAAACAAAGATGGAACTCTTTGGCTTGAATATAAAGTGCCATATCTGGAGGAAGCCACATCCCTACTGCGAAGCGTGGTGGTGGCAGAATCATGCTGTGGGATGTTTTTGCTCCAGAGCACTCTGGACCTCAGACTGGGATGAAGGTTCATCTTCCAACAAGTCAACGATCCTAAGCACACAGCCAGGATAACAAAGAAGTGGCTACAGGACAACTGAATGTCCTTGAGTGGCCCAGCCAGAGCCTAGACTTGAACCCAACTGAACATCTCTGGAGAGATCTGAAAATGGCTGTGAACCAATGCTCACAATCCAACGTGATGGGGCTTGAGAGATTCGTCAAAGAAGAATGAGAGAAACGGCCCTTGAATATGTGCGCCAAGCTTGTAGCGTTATGCTCAGTAAGACTTGAGGCTGTGATTAGTGCCAAAGGCTGTGAATACTTGTGTACATTTTGTATTGTTTTAATTATTGATATATTTGCCAAAAATTCAAACAACCTTCTTTCTCATAGTCATTATGTTTAATGACTGAAAATAATGACCGTAATCTATTTGAATTAATGCTGTAACATAACAAAATGGGGATGCTACTACTCACAGAGGTGCTGTGCAAAGGCTGGATCAACATCATGGATTAACATAGATTAACTAGATTTGCTTTTTTGATGATATAGAGGTTTTGATTCTACATTTACATTTGCATGTTCTACACAACAGAGGAAGTGTTCTCATGTGCACACACAACACTACAAACCACCAAACTGGCCTCTAACCTGACGGATCACACCCTAACACAACAATGTTGCTGTTCTAACACAAACTAGTTGTTTACAGTCTGAAGTGTCTGTAATTAATTAAATCGACTGACCTACCTAATGTGTGAACATTTTTAGCATAATCTCTATATATTGTTTCCTTGTTTTGCTTTGGCAAAACAAAGGCCTGAGGATGGAGGTGTAAATTGGTGGCAAATTATTCTGTAGATTTCCATTTCTGTTCAAAAAAGGAATGTCTTTCCAGGAAATCAAAAATTGTCTATACAAATGCAGTCTGATCTACTATTTATGGAGAATTACAGAAGAAGTCTCTTAACCCCATCCACCGTATACACCTGTTCAGCACAAGGCTCAAACTCATACACATTTTCTGGACTATACAAAACCATGGAGACTTATTGAAGAAGACCACCACCCTCACACCGGGCTCTTAAAGCTCTTGTGGACAAACACTTAAATCCACAGTGACTTTAACAGGCCGCCTTTATGCCCCATGACACAAGGCCAGCTGTCTCGTACGAGTTTAGAACCAAACAATGTTTTATTGTCACAACTTCACAAAGTGCACCACTGATTCCCTGCCTCTGCAGTGCGGGTACCCAGAAGGCTTTAAAAGTGGTTTCACATCAAATGCAGTAGGTGAAGGAGCATAATGGACTTCTTCGATTTACCCTAGGCAGACTGGAAGGTAGATCCTCCATTAGTCCATGTAAAATTAAATCAAAATGACGTCAATTGACGTTATAGTTGTACATGAGAACCCCATATTTATAAAAAAAATTGCAATGGATTGTGAGGTAAAATATGTAGTCTGCAAGCGTTCTAACCATTTCAAATTTCATTGATTAGTACATCATTTTGTTAAGAATAAAATCTTTGGTTAGTAAACCATGAGCCTGCCTTAAGATTAGACTACGTTTAAAGTACTAAATAGGCATGTTTAAGCCAGCACATAACGTTTGATCCATCTGTGGCAAAAACATATACAAGAAACCAATTTTGACGGCTGCTGCAGTGGTATGAATGAAGATGAACCAGTAACAAAAGATAAACAGAGGAAAACTGTCACTTTTCTGTATCAAGATGGAGCCTTTAATTTCCTTGTTTCTGGGAGACCAAAAAACAGACAATAATACTGGGGCTAAATTACTGGCAATATTGATGTATCATTTTCAATATTATGTATTTGCAGCTGGATTTCAGTGGCTGAAAATGGGGCATAAGTGTTTTTGAAGGATGTTTCAAGTAATTTCCCTTTTATTCAGACAATCAGGGTCATGTGTTTTTTTGGAGAAGGAATGTGACGATACACTTTAAATCTGTGTGAAAAAGATCACTGAGTTTTGAGGTAATTTGTCGTATTGTTACTTCAGGAGAATATACAATTCTGTACGGCATATTCTAAGTCATGGTAAACTTGTCTTTTTCAACATAAGGTCAGCACAAGGATTAAAGTCAAGACAAATACGGTGTCTGTGTGAATGGATTATCTTAAGGGGTGGTCCAGGGCTCAACTCAGAGAAACAACCCACAACAGAAGCAGCAGAAGGCACACCTGACCTCCGCTGTCACCGCTTATCTCCTTGCCCTTGTTCTCTGTCTCTCTCCACTGCGGATTTGAATAAAACAACAACAACAATGCCCTCCAGAAATATTAAAATGCAATTTACTTTGTCATATCCAAAAGGTGAAGTGAAGGTGGTCGGGAACGCCAACATATTTTTAAGGAGAACAAATACCATATGGCAAAGCAAAGACTGGGAATTTTTTTTATCGTTTTGGGCATCTGGACATCCGGACATTAAGGTTAAATGAGTTTACTGTGGCAAAGATTTAAAAAGGCTAATAGGTTTGCACAAGGCTGTATGGGAAGTGACAGAGAGGTCTAAGTGGAGCTGCCACCTTGACGCTAATGATCAGTGTGGACGAATTATTCCAACTCGCTGTGACACTGTCCTTCTTTGGCAGCCCAATTGGATCAAACATATGCAGTGGAAGCATCAGATTAAGTCAAATCAATTAGGAGAGCGGCTGTGCTGAAAGTGCCGCAAATGAAATATGACACGGGGAGACTTAGTGGATAGTGGATTTATAGGCCAAGAAGTCATGTGGAATTTGTGGGATTGTTCATACAGTTCAATGAAAAGTTTGTTAAAAGTTGAAGTCTTAATATAATCTTGATGCCGATACAGTACATTACCAGTTCAAACGTTCACAAACAGCACATCACAGTTTAGATTTAACTCTGAAGAACTGTGGTCTGATCTACAACCTCCCCTCAGTCTACAATAGCCTTATACGAGCTTGGCAGAAATCAGACCAGTCAAATGCTAATGAGAGACCTGACAGCTGTGAAGGAGAGATGGTCAGACCTTAATATAGTCCGTAATGACCCAGAGTGAAGTATAAGAGTGAAACTATCAGACTAGTAAACAAGGGCGGGACAGATTGGGCCGGACCAATTTGAGCCCATGAGATAAATGCTGCTGCGCTATCAATTTCCATCGGTTGAAAATTCCTTGGATGGAAGTCGTAACGTCTTGATTTCCAAAACAGTGTCCAAATGACTGACCTTTAAACCTTTTCTTCCATGGACCACTCTTGGATAAATGAGGATTACATCAATTTACTAAATCCTGAACTAAAACTGGAATAAATCTAAACTAAAGCAGGACTGGAACAGGACCAAACCTAGTCTGCAGCAGGACAAAACCGGAATCCATTGACACTAGTGCTAATAGTGACGGACAAAGAAAATCGAAATAATCATATTAGAACTGGCATATTATTTGGAACACAACATATAATCAGTGTTGGACTTTTTGAGGATCACAAGTCAAAGCATAGTTCAATTGGTGCAATAACATTTATTTGTATAGTGGTAATGGTCTGCCTCCTGGCTGCCTGGCAGTTTGAACAACATTTAGCATTCCCTTGTGAACAATGGGCACTTTGACGTGGTGTTATGATAAAACTTGACACATTTTACCTCCAGATTGCCTCCAAATATGTGATTGTGTGGCTCTTCACTGGGATGTACATACACTTTCCTACTCTTCGCTCTCTCTCTCTCGCTCTCTCCTTCTCTCTCTTTCCTTCTCTCTCTCTCTTTTTTTCATGATATAGCGTAAAACACATACTTTGAAGACTTACAACTACAGTAGGTACCTTTTCAGTTGGCTGCCAACTGCCATTAAAAGTAACACAACAACAACAACAATATATTCCCATTGAAATTCCTGATTCATAAATCTTACAAAAAAATTCAGTCAGAGAGTTAAAGGGGTCATTCTTTTGTTTAATTTCTTAATTGTAAATACCTATAAAAGTCCTGTTTCTTTCAAAAAATATCAAAGGTTTTCATGTGATTATTTTATACAATCTGGTAGCAAAAGTTTATACCTTTTGTAATCCAGACCTTGAATCTCAGGTCAGTTCTATTTGGTACAAAACCATGGTCATAAACCAACCAGTTTGTGTGTTTTGATTAGCTCCTTCCATGTTGTAAGCACAGATTTTACCCGGGCATTCTGAATAGATATGATTCACTTTTTCCATTGAGCTTCATATTCTGGTCACACCAGTACAGCGATGCTCTGATTTGAGCTGAAATAAAGTAATTTTTCCAAAAAGGTAAACCCCAACCTCCTTTTTCTTTTGCTAGTTGTAGAGTTTTGAATTAAACTCAATGTTGCGAGACATTTCTTTCAAATCGAGAATATTTCATACGAGCATGTTTATCTTTTCACATAAATCCAAGAAAGTGCCTTGTCTCACGTCCAAGAACATTCTACTGGCATCATGCTGCATCTAATTATTTGTGTTAATTATAATGATCTTTTTAGGCCCCAAGCCCTGATTGGACTTGGCTGTAAAGAGTAGAAAAACTAACATAAAGAAGAAAACATTTGACAGTGAGAAGTGTCAAGCAAACTAAAGTGCTTCTTTTGCAGACTGCTCGCGTTACAGAAGTTTCATATTTCAAATCTGAAATATAAATCTATTGCATTGTAAAACAGCAATCTCCAACTGCCTATTTGATTAATGTCGGAGATTGAAATGATCTGTGTATCTTAGAAATGGGGTAAAAAGCAATAACACCATATTTTTTTTGGATGAGCATGGGGTTCGCCTGACGTGTTGTGTTTCATTATTCATTTCTGATTGCTACAATTTAATCAAGGGGCGTCCCAACCTATGGCCCAGGGACCAAATGACAAAACGACTTATCACATACCGTATAAAGGGCTGTCATCGTCCTGCTGAGTGGCTTAATCACAGGTAAGTGCTGAGGTCAAGGCAGCTTTTCCCTTTGTACTTTTTAACAAGAATATATGAGGACAGACTAATCCTCTCTATTTTATGTGTGCAATGTCAGCTTGTTTATAGCATCTAAATTGACTCAGAGCATCAACAAAAAAAACAACAATGGTCAAACCCGGTTAAAAAAATCAATAAATAATAAAATAAAACGTCTCAAAAGATGCAAGTTCAAAGTATAAGTCGGCGAAAGCGAATTCATTTAGCCCGGCCTCACTCCACCCTTTTAAATCCCCTCCGTGGGTACAGCACAGGGCCTCTATCGTTTTATACCGCATTGGTTTAGACTCGGGGCGCATGGCTCACACTTCACCTGCGCGACTCCTTTCTGATCAAACACAAACTTGGGTGTAATTGTATAGAGCTCCTCCCGCGACCTTCTCTGTCAGTCGAGAAATAGGCGCCATCATTCATCCTTGCCATTACCAGCCTGCCTGCCGTGAATAATACAATTTGTATCCTCTATGGAGTGCATCCAAAACAACAGGCTCTCCAATAAACAGCAGAGTAAAAATCCACTTAGACTTACAAGCCTGGCAAACACTATAGGCTACTGCCACTGCTGCTCACTTTACATCCCCATTCAAGTGCTATCATTTCAGGCCCGTAGATCCCTGCCATGTCTGTTTTAGAGGGGGTCTATGATAATGAGGCTGTCTGCTTGACTCTACAAAGGCGAGTTCACAAACGGACAGTAAACTGAAGTGTTACAGGCAGGAGCACAAGTGGAGAAGTCAAGAGGATGTGGATAAATGAGATGAGAGATGGTATCACTCAGCCATGTTCCTCTGTAGGTAAACATTCAGATACATTGTAATACTCATCCTTCCAAGCTCTGGTCCTCTACCAAAGACTTGAAGTTTGAGGGTTCTGCGCAGTATCTCTGCTGTTCCTTGCGCTGCACTTTTCTGGACCGAGATGTGTTTTTCCCAGGATCTGATGTAGCCACTCCTCCAGTTTGAATGGTCCAAAGGCCACGGGCACTACCTTTGCCTTCAGCTTCCACGCCTCCTTTTCTAGTTTCTCATGTTCCTTTTTTAGGGATGTTGCCATCACTTTTTTGTGTTGCCACGTCAACCACAACGGCCTTCCTCTGCTGCTTGCCCACCACCACAATGTCTTGTTGGTTTCCATTACCATTCTGTCAGTCTGTATCTGGAAGGATCTTGGCTCGGTCATTCTCTACCACCTTTGGAGGTGTTTCCCACTTTGACCTTGGGGTTTCCAGACCATACTCTGCACAGATGTTCCTGTACACGCTGCCAGCCACTTGGTTATGGCGCTCCATGTGTGCTTTCCCTGCATCTAGCATCTAGCACCTAGCATCTTCCACCCTGAAGTTATGTTCTGGATGGTCTCAGGGGCCTCTTTGCACATCCTAAACTTTGGGTCTTGTCTGGAGTGGTAGATCTTGGGTAGAACTCATGTATCTGTATAACCGTGGTCATTACTGCTATGCACAGGCTAGTCATATAGGTTTTGATGTACTATGGTTATTGGTTATTATTGTAGCCTGTAAGAGTCCACTGTTTCCGAAAAAAAACACTTTCTACCTGGTGTTCAGTTTTCTTTATCCAAATCCACTTTATTTACATAGCACATTTTATAAACAAGAGAATGAACCAGATCTAAAGACTTCACAGTCGCACACACACTACATGAAAATCAGGACAAACTTAGGGCTAAATCCGGGAGTGAACATGGACAAGACTAAGGCTACACCAGGACTGACCAAAGAAGTGTGAACGCACTCTTTAATTTACTTTTATAATTTCATCCTTTACTTTTTAGTTTAATCTAATATTATGCATTATTCAGGCTGTTACTTTTGGACAACAATGGTGTTTCCTGTATACATTTAAAAATATACATTGAAATCGATTTAAAGTAATTAAGGCCTAATTTTGATGCAGAAATACCATTACGACCAGTATAATATTGACCTTTGACCATACCGCTATTTGAAATACAGAAATGCACAACTGAGGACATGAGTGATGCTCTTATATGAACTGTTTTGAAAGCATCTAGTCAGCAATAGAGTATCCCAAATGTCAACATTCAAGAACATTTGAGCCTGATACAAGAAAAAAAAGAATTCAGGTCTGATTCAATACCCAAGACCTTTTCAAATAATCTTACCCTAAAACCTTGTGCATTCCATCCTTCCCTGTCGTTCCCATCCTC
This sequence comes from Chaenogobius annularis, assembly GCA_015082035.1. Lineage (NCBI taxonomy): Eukaryota > Metazoa > Chordata > Actinopteri > Gobiiformes > Gobiidae > Chaenogobius > Chaenogobius annularis. Next base: position 1,236,839 of record BJKM01000121.1, on the reverse strand, counting down.
CCCAGGCCTCGCTGCCGCGCTGTGCCTGCCCAGGAGCTGAGATTTGTGGGTCTGAACGCAGAGCTAAAGGGCACGTTTTGACCTTTCCCGGCTGGAACATGAGCGAGTCGGAGCTGAAGTGGATCCGTCAGTGGATGGCATTATAAAGTGACATTACGAAGGCTGCGATGGGGCCTGATGGACTATTACTGGGATCAGAGGCTTGTGACGCACCTGATCATTAACACTGTAATTACCACATTTTAGTGTCTGATAAGAGATGAAACATGCAAATGGTTTCTGACGAGGATGCAATTATGCAGATGAGATATTGTGTGCTGGTGGTTGTAGATGTTTTGTCCTGTTTACGCAATGCCAGCTGTCGACGCTGCTCTTTTGGACAATTTAGCTACAGTAAAATCTAAACTGCTTCAATAGCTGTTTTATATTTTACGTTCCATCTCACAAATAAAACCAGGCATACTTCATGAAAGCTTGTTCCAACTGTTTGGTCCATTCTTGGCCTCCAACTAAGGGTCTGTTCGAACCAAAAGAACTGAGACCAAACCTGGAACTAAACCAAGACTAGATCAGGGTTGAGAGTGCCTTTTTACTTGATTTGATCCTGTTTTAATCCCAGTTTATAGCTCCAGCGTTTAGTCGCAGTTAAGTCCAAACATGATATGTATGTGACTTTCCACATTACGTTCGTGATCTATGAAAAGACAAGTTGATGTGGATATGAGGCTTTCGGAGACAAGGCAGAAGATTCGAGACAGAGATTTGTAATGAAAGAGATGCCCGAGTGAGCATGGAGGCTTATAGAAGTTTGTCTATTGTCCGTATTTCCAATTTAAGTATGATTTAGCAAGAATTTCATGTACACTTTTGCGTGAACACAGTCTTAGTTTCTGTAACAAGATGTTGGCAAACATTTACAAATCTGTAGAACTGGCAATGTCAATAAAGCTGAGACAGATGTAACTGTTTTTAATAGGAATGTGATTTCATTATAGAACTTCTTTTCAGTCCTTTTCCTCGTTACTCTATTCAAAGAAAACCTAGTGCCTATTAACAACCTTTTATTATTTTATAAGAGCTGCAAGTTGTGTCTTGGAGGAGCCTTATCCATTAGCAAAAGATTGGATCAATGATTTTCTTTGATTTGCAGAACAATACCGAAACATTTCATTTATTTTGCTTTCAAACCCTGTGAGGTTATGATAAAAACTAAATAGATTGTTTTCTGTGATAAACTCAAATAACTTTCACATCCTCCTGAATATGTAAACAAAAGTATTTCTTTGGATTTGCCCGGAGCCTCCCAGGACTGCAGACAGACAGCGCTGCGTGCCTCAGCCGGGACAGGAGGTGGAAGTAAAAGCATTATTTCTCCTCCATTGGGCACAACATGATAGCTCTTGAAGCGAGCCAAAGCACCAACCTCAGCGGACAAGACCCAATCGCAGTGCAGTATTTTAAATTCACATCGCCACTCCATAGCTTAGGGCATGCTGGCATTTCTTCAGCTGCTTATCTGATTGATTTTGCCCATAGTGGACTCAAATAAATCTTGTGTGGCTCTGTGTATGCTGCATCTTGCACCTTGCATTCCCAATATATTTGCCATTTTTTCCTGTCTGATTGAAGGGGCTGTGAGCACTCAATCCTGAACCATACGTGTGTCGATTTATGGAGACATTTAGACACTCGTGCATAAACGATATAGAAATATATGGGGAAACGTGACACGGGTGGCGCCGAGCCAAAGGGATCCCAGTATCTTCACATGGCACATTTCTGTTGAACATGCAAGCTGCTTTTTAAATATTTATTATGTTTAGCACACATCATTGTCTGTTTGCAAGCTATTTGAATTTATCATATAAGAAAACACAACCTCAAAGAAGTTCGCATCCATTATTTATTATCTATTTGTGTTGCTGAGGACAAATTTGGTTTGTTTTTGATTTTTTTTTTCTGCAGCATCGTGAACCACTGAAGTATAGATGGGTCGAATGTAGTGTTCATATGATGACGCTAACACATTTCTCAACTTGTCTATTCAATATAAAGGGTTCATCTGCATCTACGTTTCCCCCGTTTTTTCTTTTTTATATCATTTTCTTCCATGCATATTATTAATAACAGTATAATTGAGGGGATTTGCTCAAGAAGAAGGATGGAATCATATTTTAATGTACTCAAATATAATTGTTTTTGAAAAACACTGCTAGACAACGTAAGAGTTAAGTGTTACCCTTTGACAAGTTTTTATCTGTATCTTTTATCTGTTTTTGCAAATTAACTCTTCATAGCTGAATAATAATTGATCATGTCAAAAATAGTTTGCATGGTCTGTGTTAAAACAAACATTTTGGCTTACAAGTAAAAAAGAAAATAACAAAAACAAAGAAATAGCACAGATTTATGTAAAATCAAGGATGGAATCACCAAACTCTGTATGTCAGAGATAAAAATAGTTTTTTTGTTCTGAATGTTCAAGAGGAGATGTCTTCTGCATTTCAGAGATGTGCAGCCCAAAATTGGTTGGGGATGTGGTTGGTGTTGGCGCTGCCGCTTTCACGTGCACGTGGAGCAGTTCGGAGAGAAGATTTCTAAGAGGGCGGTGCTCGATCACCCGTCCTGTGTGCATTCATGTGTTTTTGGTTGGATGCTGAGAGTCACATCTGTTTGTGACTCAATGTGTAGAGCAAAACCCATTTCTGCAGTTGCTTACAATAGTTCTCCCAAGATTAATGTTCCCATGAAACAAACATCTTGCAAGTCTTTTTGAACCCCCCTGATGTCACAACTCGGATCGATCGTGCCGCTTACACAATTCCCATTTCTCCAACTTGAGCAAAAGAGTTGATGTGGTGTCCATGTGCAACTTCCACTGGGAAAGTCATATTTACGATTATCCAACACAGCGTTGGGTCTAAAAGGAAGAAGGCGAGAATGGAGAGCCATGATAATTGAAAAACACATTGATAATGAAAAACACATTTCAATAGTTTTAGTCTCTACCTTAATCCAAAGGCACGAATCTTTTTAGATGATAAATATATGTCAAATACATTCTCCACATGCTAATGAGCAGCTAGTTTGATTGCATTATGTCGTTGTCAGTAGGTTTTAGTGATAAAAGAAAACAATCCATTTATCAAAGACCAATTAATATGTTGTCTGTTTATGAAACATGTCAGCTATTACTTTTTGGATTATTAAACAGTCAAACCAGAGCTATAATTTAGAGGCTGTAATAACAGTAACCCTTTGGGAAAAAAAAGAAAAAGAAAAAAGATGAGCAGTTTTATTGGACAGGATGGAGATTGGACAACGCCAGAATGATGGAGCCTCCGTCTGCTGAGGTGAAGTCTGACTGAATCTGAGATGGATCGTGTGTGTGGTAAATATTTCATAGTTATTCTGTTATTGTTTCATTTGCTGCAGCATAAAATGAGATAGGACTGAGAAATCAACATAATTAGATCAGTCACTCCACACCTGTTGCCGTCAAGAGGTTGATGAATACAATTTTGTGTTTTTGTGACAAATTGTAACCACTTATTGATAGTGACAACTTTATGAAAAACAATTAACACAATTAAATTTCAGCTTTGTTGAAGCTAAATCAGGTTTAGGATGACAGTTGTAGGTGGAAGAGTGGTTGTCTTATCACCAGGAAGGTTGGTGATGGTCCAAGAGGTGGTTGGTGCAGATTGGCCGCCATATCTCTGACAGTTGGCCCCAGGGCAACACAGTGTGACTAAATCCGGGTGCACACTGCACATTTTTTTTCTATCAAGATATTTGGATTTTGGATGCCACACTTGAGGAATTTAAATTGTAAGACTTCACAGCCTGTGCTGGTTCACAAGATCAATATCAGGCTCTAGGTTCCGTGTGGTAAAGTCACCATAGTCATACTGGTTAGCAGAGGCTAGCGCTACACGCTATCAGGGTTTTTACGCTTGTAAAAGTTAAGCAAATAAGAGGAATGGGAATATGTTGATCCATTAACGATTGAGCTCTTCTGCGATATGGTCACATGTTTAAAGGCCAATGAATGCATCATGAGAAACAAGAAGTTTGTTCATGTACCCTCATGAAGATGTAAAAAGAACAACATTAGTTTTGGTTCTGGCATTCATACTTCAACAGAAGCACCCCAACTGAATTGCTCTAGACTCCACCCCCCCTCCCATGATACCCAACAACCATTTCCATGCTGACCAGGACGAGCTGCGAGAACTGCCGCACAAAGGCTGTGAAAACAACATGAAGTCATTTTGTTCTGACAGCCCTGAGGTGCACGAACAAACTTCTTGCTTCATATGAAGTATGAATTTGCTTTAACAGAGATTGATCGCAGCGACAGGACCCACCAGGCTCGGGCCTACAGGGATGCAATAGGATTCATTGCAACCTAATTTTTGCCCCCACATCTGAAATTCAGATATCCTCCCAGTCAGCAAGGACCTGCTGCTGTGACGCATGTTTTTGTGCCATGACACAAGGGTTCCACCAAAATCAGAAATCTTTCATTACGGATGGCCAAAATTATGCAGTGGACACCAGGGTTAAAAAGAGGAAGTCAAAGCAACAATTGAGCAATAACTAAACAAGAATATGGACATCAAATATGTATGGATTTAAATATATAATGACTGGTAATTAAAATAGTGTAAACTGCAGAATTCTGAGCTAACCCATAAATCCAACCAGATGCCAAACATTTCCATGAATGTACCTTTGTTGCCTTCAAAGCGCAAGCTCCTTTGTTATTTGTCATCTCAGGAGACAATTCTTTCATTTATCTCCAGACTCAGCAGACCGTAATAACGCTCCAGCCCACAAACACTTGCCTTCCGTCTTCTTGAATATTTTAGAGACTTTCCGTTCGCCGCCGTCTTGTGATATTTTGCATATACTGAGCCATTTGCTTATAATAATTGCGTGCTGTCAACCATAGCCCCTCCAATCAATCCACGGGACAGACTTAATCATTTTGGGACAGATCTTTTTTTCTCCATTCCTGCCTCTTCCATAGAATTTGCACCACCTCCACAAGCTTTTGGCCTTCAATCCAATCCTTTGCGAGGTCGGTTCAAACAGCGTCCCCTTATCGCACATCACACATGCCGTACCTAGATTTTCTTCTCTTTTTTTTCTCTGCAATTTTCAATTTTCCTTTGCCCTCACTTAAGTATTTTTATTTTTTTTCATTCCTCGTGACCCGCCTTAATCTGACTGTGTGGCCAAACCCAGCCTGGCCTTGTGTGTGTAAACGCAAGCCCCCAACAACTCATCAATGGCGCCATCGCTCTGAGTGTAAGTCATTGTAGAGGTGTGTGGCGCGGCGAGATAGGGGGAGATGGTTTTCTGGACGTCGTCGCTATCTCCTGGGACCAGGCGCGCCGCTTTGGGTGTTGTCAAAAACCTCCTCGCAGCAACACCTTGTATAGACGTAAAGGGAAAGGGAAAGCCGAAGAATTTTCTTTAAAAATCCCACAGCGGGCTTCTTTGGTGCGATGTGGGGTTTTTTGGAGTCTGATTCAAATGGGAATTGCAGGAGGGAATAGCCAGGAGCAAGGGTTTAAATCAGTAATACAAAGTGTCCAGATAGATGTTTCAAATTTGATGACATTTGTGTGCCACTGGTAAACCAAAATAAAATGAAGTTAAACGACATAAGCAAGAAGAATTTAGCTCGATATCGAATAAGGCTATTTAATCTTACTTTAAGCTTTTATGTTGACAATATTAAATGAGTTCCACCATATTGTTTCTTGCACTTCACCTTCAGATATCAGAATCAGGAAATGCTTTATTGCTGCTGGGTTCATGGCCAGTAAAATCAGATAACTAGAATAATCAGACAACCCAATTATTGCAATCAACCTTATTTTTTACATAAGCGTTTACAATGCACAAAATAAATCTGATGGCCAAAAACCGCTGGTGATGCGTGTCAGTTAATCAGATTTAGTATTTTTGGAATACCAAGTACAAATAATGTTACAACTCGTTCAGTCTTTCCAACATTTTCTCTTTCATTTGCGTCTTTTAGTTTAAATTCATATAATTATCAGATCGTTTTGAAAAACTTGCTTGAGTACACCACTTGGTACTTGCAGTAATATTATTTCAAAGTAACAGTACTCTTACTTGAGTGTTATTTTTGGCTGGTCCACTCTCTTCTGGATACAAACTTGTTCAGCTCAAACTCAGATTGCACTCCGAAGGGTATGAAAACTACACTAATTTGATAATTAGATTTGTATGAAGTATGCACTGTCTCTCTGAGGCATTAAAATAGGACCATTCTCAGACCAGCATTTGGACCATGCTGAGGATCTTATTATTTTATCTGTTACATAACCACTTCCATCCTCTAATGAACACCACTGCTTTCGCTCTCCCCATGTAATTTCCACTGTCTGTACATTTGTCTCCATAAATCAACATGAGAGCCAACATCTGAAAGGATTTCAATTTAAAACGCTGTCTTCTTTTATTCGAGTTCAGAAACTTTTGTACAGCCCTTGTTTCCTCTGCGCTTGAAAAACTAATTTTTGTGCCATCAGTGGATCAGATAAATGAAACACTTTTGAGGAGTCTTCTGTTGGAGGATAATCAAAGGAAAAGCCTGCAGGTTTCTCCCACTCAAACTTTTATCCGAGCAGAGGTTTTTGTTAGAAGGAGCTGTCGTTTTATATAGTCTATATTGCTATATCAAATGGAATATAGAGAGTGAAATGCCAATCATTTTTGGCCATCAAGTGATATTAATCCAAAATAATAAATAAGGGATATAACAATAACTGTAATACATTACAGCATGTTTCTATTACTCACTTACAACTGTAGTTTTATTTCATTCGCTTTTCTCACTTAGTGCTGCAGTGTGACTTTGTGGCCAAACTAGATTTGCTCATAGTCAAATATTAAAACTAAACAGTCATATGAGTATTGATACTGGAAAAAAAAAAATATATATATATATATATATATATATATATATATATATATATATATATATATATATATAATGAAAACTGTTGACTTCTAGTTTTAGAACTAGATACAAGACCACATGGTAATATAATGATGATTCACACTTTAAATCTCCACATTAAAATTGGGACAAAATTAGGACAAAACCTGGATCTGAACATGGACAAAGCCACAGAACTAAACCAGGATCTCCAGCATTGACATTGGGATGGCATTCGGGCTTGAGAAGTGTGAGAGGGAAGGTAGTCCACACGGAAGGGGTCTCACTCCCAGAAGGAATAATAGCAGACATTGAGGATGGTTACAAGTACCTTGGAATACCACAGGCAAATGGCAACCTCGAAGAGGTAACGAGGAAAGCGGCAACAGCCAAATACCTACAACGAGTAAGGCAAGTCCTGAGAAGCCAGCTCAATTTCCCAGTCCCGGAAATGAAACAACTACGTCTTGCCAGTGATCAGATGCCCTCTGGGAATAATAAGGTGGCCAAAGGAAGACATACAGTCCACAGACATTAAGACATGAAAGCTCCTCACTGTGCATGGAGGGTTCCACCCAAATCCAGCACCATGAGACTGTAAGGAAGGAAGCATGGGCTAGTGAGTGTGAGAGCCACTATCCAGGATGATCAGCAAGATCCACAAGTACATCAAGGACAAGGCCCAACAGATGACATGGTCAGGAGAGCTGCTGGAGGAGGGACCATCATGGGAGGAAAAGCGCTGCAAAAATGAATTAATCAAACGAATACAAAAGTGAACTAAGGTAAAGGAAAATCAACGAAAGGTTCTGCAGCGATGACCCACTGGCCTCTGTACTCCCCGGCTTATTCGCTGGGCAGGTGTGGAGGATCTGAGAGGGTGGAGATGTGGCAAGCACTAGGACACTGTCCGTAACAGACAATGTCTAGTAAAAGCATACAGAAATTAGACAATTAATGCACACATCCTCATGCAATGCAATTTCAAGTTTCACCAAATATGAATTCAATGAATTGTAGTCCTTTTTCATCCGTGGCATTCACAACCTCAGACCAGAATAAGCAAGGCTAGATTAGATAATGGAGTTTACAAATCTCCTGTCCTTGGATGAGCAGGTAGCAGCTGGTTGTGTTTCCCTCCATCTTTACACTCGACTGGACCCCATTTTTGCAAAGTTTGGCCCAATTTACCTTCCCCTGACTGCCGAGGAATTGCAGAAGCCTTTTCCCATTTCTTATGTCCCTGTTTATGGATATGATCAGCTGTAATTTAAACTCACTCAATTTATTTCATCTGCATCCCCAAATGGAGTCATAATAACTTTAGATTAGCCAGCATCCCATTTTTTATCATAGTATTGTAAAAACACATAAGCTGTAAGTAATATTTTACTTTTATATGTTCACTTCTGTAGCAGAAGTCAAATTTTTATTATATCTGCTTTCATCTCCTGGAATATATGGCAGCACAAAGATATGAACAGATATCTAAGAATTGAAGATAACAGATGCATTGCCATTACGTTCTCTCAGAAAACAACTTAAACAGCAAATACTGTATATGAGTATTGCATTTTCCAGGTACTGTAGTTCTAAAACATGTCTGGGTAATCAAGTTCCCAGGTTCCAACATGGTTTGAGTCAATGGGCTGAGCACAGCTCTGTGATCGTGCTCAGTGGTCCTCTTCCCCCGTGTGAGGAGAATGAGCCCGTGTACCATGTGACCACAATGAGAGCAAGCTAAAGAATAAAAAGCTGTTTGACATTTACAAATGAAATCTTTATCTCCACTGACTGATCACAATTTTTCTGTATATTCAATTAAAAAAATTCTCATCACGAAAACAAATCATGGATTTCAACCTGTGTTTCACGAACATGAACAAGACAGACTTTTATTCAACACTATTTAACATAAAAGCAAGAGTCAAATTCTCTCTGAACTCTGCTCCAAACCACATATTTTTACTGATCGAGGATTGGCTGAAGACCTTTTGATTAAAATGTGTTTTAAATGATTTACTGATCATTTGAAACAATTTAATGATTCCATTTTTCCAATTAGACAAACACATTTATGCAAATCCAACCATGACGATCTGTGGGAGGAGTCTTTACACCACATTTCCCAGCAGCACGTGTGTCATGTGAGCAGACTTCAATAACCTGTGTATTCATTTACAACAGGCCTTTATCTGAATTCTGATCAGGTTTAATATTGTCCAGTCCAGTAATATCCACAGAGTCTCTCCATCACAGATGGCTCCTCTGTCACACTCGACAATAGTCTACACTTAGGTTATTTTGTATGTGTTTTCATGCTTCTTTGAACTGTTAGTGTAACAAGCAGAACAGCATTAAAATGTACAATGTTGATGTGGAATTTGTGTCATGATGCTAAAATGTCAAAATTGATTTCAATACAAAAATGATGCTCTGAAGCTCAGTTTTATTCCCCAAACGATAATAAGCATGCTTTTTTATTTATATGATTTCATTTTCAACTCAAATAATAATTATGTGGTTATTATGTGGTCATGAACTAGGAATATTTGTGAGTTCAGCAAACTCTTGAGAATCTGTCTGGCTAGACTCCAGCAGAAATACATTTTGTTTTCGAAAAACGAGCAGAGGGAAGCTCTTTGTGTGTTTGTCGACAGGAAAGCTGTCTGTGCTTTTCTCTCAACTAGATTTCTCTGCTTAATCTGCTGTTGAGAAGCTTTGCCCAATCAGCTTCAAACAGTCCCTACGACATTCAGCCGTTTCCTGCTCGTTCTCAGCTTTCCAGATTTAGAAATAAGTGTAGAACTCAAGTCTACACATATCAACCCTGCGTTAGGTAACTTTGTCATGTGTAATGTGTTGTGGGCCGCATGGTAGGCTAGCGCTGGTTAGCACTCTCGCGTCACAGCAAGAAGGTCCTGGGATCGAGGCCCGATAAGGCCTTTCTGTGGTGAGTTTGCATGTTCTCTCTGTGTCTGTGTAGGTTTCCTCAGAGTATTCTGGTTTCCCCGACCACTAAAACATGTACAATAGGCTCCTCCCCTCAGTGGGACTTAATAACATCAGCCTGCCCAGGGACGACAGGTGGAAATTAGCACTTGAGCTACAGCCTGGTGCAAAGCATCTCTCCTGATAAGGTTAGTGTTACTGCGCACTGTCCCTGTCTCAAATAGACAAACTAACTCACTTTTCCAGTACTTCTTCAATACTTCATGTGAGTATAAAGTATCAACTACAAATCTGTTGATAAGGCTGGGAAAAAAAAGCCTTTTTTATTTTGAAATGGTTATAGTTGTCATGTCATATTTGTCCAAAATAGTTTAATTGTCACTTTATGTAGATAAATCTAAGTTCCAGTGCAATTGATTCATTCACTACTTTTGTGACCTTGCACCCTTTGGTATGGGGTCAAAGTTCACTATTGACACATTTGCGCTAACCTCAGACATGAACACACGGCTAACAGTCAGTGTATAGCACGCCATTAAAACGCTAGACTTGCTCTCTAATTAAAGCTGGGGTTGCACTGGGAGCGTGGGACGGGATAATGCACGATTGGAAGTGACACGGACATTTTCCTGGGCACATTTCTACACACTGTGACTTGTTAAAAATGCATCTGCTTGTGTACCAACAGAAGAGCTACAGACCTCCTCATCAGGGCGTTTAATGGGGACTAAGGGACACACAGGAGACATTGGGTCAGCCTACATTAGTTTTAACAGCCAATAATACACCTCACATAGAGCAAGATGGTGGTGCGAGGATTATAGCGCGCATTGGGATTGTAAATGGTGGACATGGGATTTACAAGGAAGTTCAGATGAGGTGAAGTAGTTTTGAATTGCTGGAGCTCTTTTAAATTAGACTGGGAATTGTTGATGGTGTGTGATATTGAGAAACATTTAACGTAGGGCTGTGCAATTAATGACGTTTGAATTGAATGAGATCTAATAGTTTCAAATGGTCAGTGATATTCTTTCTTTTTGATTGAGCGGTCCACAACCGATCCTTGAATCAAACATTGTGATCAATCATTGTTTTTGCCAGATTGCTTTGTCCTAAACTGAGGTGAAACAGGAAGTCCAATAGTATCAGTGAAAGTGACATTTCCTCATTTCACTTTAGTGTCTTCGCACTTAAGCCTTCGTGATGTAGACTTTGGTTTGCTTATTTTCTAGTCCTGGTTTAGTCCTATTCTTAGTTTGGATGTGGTGTATGTACAAGGGGAAACGCACCCTCGTGAGATTTCAGACCAGCGTTAGCAGAAACCTTATAAATATCTCTGTATGGTGGCACAGCAATACCAGGGTTCAAATCCTTGGTGGCATGGGGCCTTTCTGTGATGGGTTTACATGCTCTTCCTGTGTCTGTGTAGGTTTCCTTCAAGTGTTCTCCTAAAAACGTTTCACAATAGGGTTCTCTCTGATGCCAGGACTGCCCTGAACATCTCAATGGTACTGGCTAAATAAAAGTCAATAAAATTAATTTAAAAAGTGTAAAAAGTATTGGAAAATTAGATATTATGGGCATTGTAAGCCCATGTATTGATATCAGAATCTGAGAAATACACATCCATCCTCATTTAGGCCCCCCGACCAGCACGTGGAGATGTTTCAGAGTGAACAATGTTTTGGAGCTCGCTAAAGTTTATATGAATCCTCAGAGCTCCACTGTTAACTGGATAGTGTATTGCTCACTTAAACCTGTCATGACTCAGCCCCAGTGGCCAGTCCATTGGTACTGCATTGGCGCCACGCTGCACATAGAGCTCTGCCTGGAGAGATGGAGGAACCCACACCTGAGTGGTACTGCTGGCTCCAAATACCTTCACTTAGACCTTCAACAGGACTGAAACTCCCAGTCTCCTGGTCTAGTAGATTGGTAGATTTTTGCCATTTCACATTTCACGAGAATTCTGCTGTGGCAATTATCTGAAATAGTATCAAAAAAAAAAAAAAAAAAGTCGTTAGTTAACTAAAAAAAATCTGAAAATAAAGAAATAGAAATAAAAAAATATAAACCGCATACTTAAAACATTATTTTCAAAGTACTATTTCCTTGATTTCAAAAGCAAGGCAGAATGTATGAAGAAGCAAAACTTATGGGGAACAGTGAGTTCAGTTGCTTGAGTCTGGATTTAACCAGTTAAGCAAACTCTGAGATGCTCAACATTTGTGCACTGAATTTGTATACACAGAATAAAAAAAACAAAAAGCAAAACAGCAACTGTATTTTAATACTCTGAATATTAAAGCATTGTATTATTTCCAACTGATTTTCAAAACATATTTTTTACACACATGTTTATGACATCATATTCACATCCAATGACTGTGTTTACGAGATTGGATGTTAGAAAAAATTCTGTTCACATAATTCAAATGCAAATTGGGTATAAAATAAAAGCATTGGTAATAAACGCACAAAATAACCGTGCCTTAAACAGGAAACAGCTGATGCTAACGTGCACTAGCTTGGATTTGGTAAGTCTATCGGCTCGACAAATAAAGTTCTCATCACTGGAAATACAGCAGGTTTGTCACCAGATCAAGTCAGAGTTTGGTTCTCTTTTGTCCTCTCTTGTCCAATCATCTTGCGTTAATCCACTTTATGGGCCTAAAGCGAGCCAAGCACCCCCTGGAAGCCCTCAAACAGGGCAGCACGTTAGCGCGGTGGAAACACCATGGGCTTCACCACTTCGTCCTTAATGCATTCAAGTAAGCGTAATGTTACAACAAATACTTAAGTATACAAGATTACAAAGAAGTGGTTAAAAAACAAAATTAAAAGACTATATTTTGCATCATTGTTGCGTTTGCCTTGATAGCAGACAATGGACGTGATACACAAGAATCAATCCAGCAATAAAGTATGGCTAATTGAAATAGATAAATAAATACTGTCTAATGTCTAATTTTGTTTAATTATAATTATTTTTTTCAAACACACAAAAAAACCTGTTTTGTTTATTCAACAAACGTGCATCATGTATCTTTTCAGGTGGAGGCTTTGCAACTATGAAGATGTTATTGCATTACCTTAAATGTTAAATGAACATGGCTGTGACGGCCCCTAGCGGTCAGGACAGGCTTTGCAATCAATTCAACTCAGAACAGATTAAACAATGTTCAGTGGAAATGAGTAAATGTCCCAACAACGTCCGTAGATCCTCCTTCTCTGCAAAGAATAACTAGAATTTCTCGAGCAGTTCTACAGTAAACAAGAGATCCGACTCCCATGTACGGGCAGGCGGATATACTGTGGAGCCACAACCACTCAGGAGGAGAGACGGTTCATCGATGCAGATGAAGAGCCATTCGGCTCTACAGACCGTTTCTCCAGGCAGTTGAGGAGCATCCGGATCCACAGATCAGCATCAGCGGTGCCTGAAACAGTAGGGGAGTGGAAGAAGAAGAAAAAGACGTGAACAGCAATGACTAAACACAGAAATAAAATATTAAATATTGTCGATAGAAAAAGTAGGAGGACGCAGAAGATAGTGCTCAAGCTGCCATACTTCTGTTCCTAACTGGCCTGACCATAAGCGATTTCAAAGAGGAACGTTTTAAGCCTGGTCTAAATGAAGAGAGTCGGACTCTTTAACATGGACAGGAGCTGATGCCATAACACAGGAGCTTGGTAGGTAAACGCTCTGCCTCCTACTGCGCTTTTAGACACGAGAAGTCCAGCATTGTCCAACAAGCGGCTGTACAGTTCAGCACTGATCCGATTGGGCAGGGGACCAGAACATATTGCGGTCTCTGACATCAAACTCACCACCTGGGCCCAGAGGGCACCTGGCTTGTACAGTAGTGGGCTGTCCCGGATGACCCGGCAGACTCTCTCCTCTTTCCAGGACGCAGGACCAGACCAGTTGAGCCGTGCTCTTTGGCACATGTTCTGTTTCTTTAATGTTCATCTACTGGATACCATGAGTGAGCCATGAGTTGTAACAATGGCATTAAACTAATCTGTCTTGTATTTGTTCAATTACAAATGGTTTTATCACTCAAAATACCACTGTGAAGGGATCCACAGACCTGACCTGTAACAGCTTCCCCTTGTGGTGCCATGGAGACGAGCATGCGGTGGACCTTTCACAGGAAAACCTTTATTGTGCACTTTTAGATTTGCTCCAAAACTACAGTTTCCAAAAACAACATAAGTAGAGGACATTAGTGCCAGACCAAGCGGAACCACCTAAATGATAAAGCCAACCCTATTCCAATGAGTGTTATCAGACTATTTGGTGCTTTGTTGTCCTCACCCGCCCCTGGACCCACTCTTAACCACAGCAGTGCTCTCTTAGAACTGGAAAGTGTGAGTATTATGGACACAATGGCGGCTGCGAAGCACTGTTCATCAAGATGTGACTCGAGCTTCCCCCCCTTCTCAACCAAAAACCTGCTCATCACAGGGCAATCCTCCACTTTGGGAATCCTGTCCAAGATCCTGGCTCGAGCTCAGGCCCCAGGTGCTGCACTCAGGTGGCCCACTGCTCCTGACAGGTTGCCCTGAGGCACCGGTTGACAAATGAGCCATCATTGTCGATGACACAGCCATGTATGAAATATTCGAATTTTCGCATGCAACGAGAGTCAAATGAAGTTTTCAAACAGGAAAAAACGACTCCTAATACAGCCAAATCAGAAAGACTTAAAGCCCCATATTTGAACCATGAGTGAAGAACTGTTGTCCACTTATTCCCTTCTCTCAGTATGACATTCATTAGGCACATTTTTCCAACAACATCTCCAATTGGATAAAAATTCTGCTTAACATTTTCATCAATAAAGTGTACCTTAACCTTACCTCATCTTTTAAGTTATAGGCAATATCATTCAGTCAAATTGTTGCTTTTACAATACACTGTTCGGAGTACAAAATGCAATCTTTTCTTGGCCCTTGGTGCTTTGCAAAAATTCTCTTTCCTACAACTAAAAGCTTACATTTGCTGTGCCACATCATTTGAATTTCTCCTCTTCATTTGGAATCATAATCTCTTGGCCTGGAGTCAACAGTTTAGGTCATAGCAGTGTGTTGTGGGTTTGTGGGTCATGCTTTGATTATTGCCCCTGACAACCATCGTAATGAGAAGGCCTAAAGGGAGTCTCATTAAGCAGTGAGAACATAAGCATGCGGCTACAACCCATGTCTCACGGGCCTATGTTTTACAATGCAAATTCATCTATTAGTTGAATTGAGTTTGAATGAACAATTTAGTAATTTTCTCTTCATTGTCTATATCATATTAGTTGTTGTGTAACTTCGGGCAGTAAGAAAATGAGCTATTGTAATTAGAAGATGCCACTTCTAAAACATGTTCAGATTATGCAGTTTTAGACAACACACTGCTTTAAGACTCTTCATTGAAATGTTGTAATTAGCCATTTGTGTCGTGCTTCCTCTAATGCACTTTCTCTGTACAAAGGATGCTAGTTCCAGCTTTTATGTTTTGCCAGAAGAGAAAAGCATGATTTACGGCTCTCTCCCATTGTCGGAGCACAAAGCTTTCAGTCATTTACAGGGGAAATTGTTTAATGTGCGTCCGAGCTCACAAAAGTTATTGTAATGTTTGTGCTTTCTTTTCTCCAGTTCAGAAAATGATGGGTATTTTTTTGAAAGCATCTTCACATTTTGTATAGGTCACTCTGAAAAGGCCTTTTAAAATAGGCAAATTACTGTAAAGGGAAATGGTGTGACATTGTGTTAAGCGTTCGCCCGCAAACTAGAAGGTTTGAACCAGCATGAAATCCTGCCCTGTACTGTTTTTATGTCATTGGGCAAAATACTTTTGCGCTTTTCCCAAAGTAGCTGTCATCCAACCTACAATGTATTGAGCTAGTAAACCCACCCAGACAAGGGGAGAACAAGCAAACTTAGCACAGAAAGGCCCACCCGACCGAGGGATTGAACTCGGAACCTTCTTGTTTTGAGGCAAGAGTGCTATACCCTCTGCAGCCACCATTGATATTTGGATAGTTTTGCCCCAGGACATCCTTGAAAAAGAGGTCTCAATCTCAATAGGTAAAATAGAGATGCTTCATCAGAAGCTCTGTTGCTGACCCATTCAATGCCCCTCCCACAACGGTCTCAAACAACTGTTGTCATGTTGTTGCTATGGAGATAATCAGCAGTACAGTGGCAGGACAGTTTTGTTATGTTAATGCTGCACCGCATAAGATTCGTGGTAGCAGCTCACCTGCATTACTCCATGGAGACTGATCCGTTTTTTTGCCAAAGTAAGACCATCTCCATGGAGACAAGCAGGTGGCAGATCCTCCACCGTTCAAATTACAAGTCAAGTTTGTGGAGAAACAAGCCTCTTCACTGCAAGAAAGCATGTTTTTCAAGTTTTTTCTGTATTATGAAAATACCTGTAACTAAGTAATTGTGTTTATTTTTTGTCTGAATTCTCACAGTGGGGCTTTAATCAAAAATGGCTAAAATTGTAATTTTTGATCTTAATGTCAAAACAAATGAATGTATAATTTGTCACGCCCACTTAAACATTTAACCAATCACAGCACAGTTGTCTGACAGGATTTGGGAATTTATTCTGACTTTTTACCAGGAAAATATGCAATTTACAAGTACTTCTATTGTCTTCTGCGTGCACTCTGTATCAGATATGTGGCCGGACCAAAGAAATAGTTTTGAACCCTTCAATTTTATTTAGAAAACTGAAATGAACCTCTCCAAAAGTATTTATGAAGTCATCATCTGATGCAAAAGATGAAACAGTAGCTCATGTGTTTACTCATTGCTATGGTGATATCCACAGCATAATGTGAAGGTAATTAACTGCTGCCGGAAATACCTGTGCCATGGTATAATTCACATTATTTCACACACACGCAGACGCACACACACAGACGCAGACACAGACACACACACTTATTTATTCAAACAAAATCAGAGTTTTAGCACTGAGCCTTAAAGATGATGGGTGGCTTTCATTTTCATAGAGCAGCTTTACTGTGGCCGTCAAACCTCAGAGTGGGCATATTTACATGAGTCCATAACTCAGAATGCCCTGCATCGATGTCGGCGGAGTCTGATATACGACCGCAGCAGCACATGGCTCTCATGAAGACGTCGTGGTGCCAAAAAATACTCTGTGTACATTATACAAAGAATAAACATTTTGGAATTGTAAGCAAGTGGAAATAGAATGCTTAAAAAGCTGGACACATCCGCATGTTAACTCGACATTACAAAGAATATGATGGAACATGACTTCGATCCTAAGGGAATGTTAAGGAGGTAAATACTGGCTGTTGCATGTGGTAAATGTGAACAATGTGAATGATTGGGACGTCTCGTGGGTATGAATTCAGTTGCAATAATTTAATCATTTAATAATGAATGGTGCAATACTGCCGTCAAAGATTGAACCCTTTTGAAACAACATTGACATGTCACTGCGTTTGACCTGCGTGAACACCTTTTTTCACTTGGCAATATCTTTAACAGTAGGCCAGTTTCCCTTCATCACTTACTTGCTTACTATTCAAATGCTCTTCGATAGACTTTGGTGTGTGGATCCCAACTGAAGGCCTAAATAAATAAAAAGGCAACATTTCTCAAAAGTAGAAGAAAATTACAATGACAATTATAAAAGAGTTAAAAAAGAATGTCAAGAAAAGAGGTGTTCGCATGGGTCAGTTGCAGTGACATGTCAATATTGCTGCAATGCGGTTCCATTATTGGTAGAAGTATTATATTTGCCAACTTTTTACAGAGGAAAGACACAGAAACAAGAGATAGTCCTCCACCAGTCTTCTTCCGAGGGATTTCTCCAGAACTATGGACTTAAACATAGCAGCCGTGCATTGACTTTAAGCAACAACACGGAACAAAAGCCATTATTAATCGAAGTTACTCCAAAGATTAAACTGTCTCGCTGTGTTTGCCCGGGCACTCTGCAGTTTATAAACCATTCACTCAGCGGAGATACGGCCGGGGCGCATAAAATAATTACAGGGAAAGACCAGTGGCATTGAAGGAGTGCAGTCCCTCGCTGAAGACTTTTCCAATTAATTGACTTTAATGCAGCATAATGTGGTGTTTTCTGCGCCCACTCTTCATAATGGCTGCCACCTGACGGCTGTACAGTCAATTAAAACATAATACAAATGGACCAAAGCAACGGGCACGTAGAGATTAGCTTTCTTCAAGGCAATTAACCCAACTGAAGCACAAAAATGGGAGTGTCAGATAAATCTTCTGACACGTTCTCCTGTCAAGTCGGAATCAAGTCATTTCTCATTAGTTGATGATGTTAATGTTCGTTTATTTTAGTCAAAGGAAAGATGAAGATGAAGACAATACACTGTTTTCCTACGTGGACAATAAAGTACCTTAACCTTTGGCTGCTGAGCTCAACAGTCCTGACCAAGATCCTGGATCAAGATCTTGAGTGTCCTGACAGGTTTCCCCAGATGCATTGAAGGATGGGTCAAATGCAAAGGTACTTCTTCCTGTTGGGACAATAAATATCTTTTCAATTTACTGTTACTGTATACATTAATAGAAAGACGGTTGCATAGACTCTGTGCAGACTGGCGCACGGGTAGGTATTCAATTATTAACACTACTTCTGCATTTTTGTCTCAAAGCTAATGCCTTTTTAGGTACGTAATCTTTACTTTAATTTTCAATTGGATGTCGTTGCATGGTGTGTGTTATAATTCATGGTTAAATTGAAGTTAGCGTTAGCAAAAACAGGTGTCCTCCAGTAAAGAATTCACTTAATTTGTAAAATCTATAGCATGTAGTCACAGACATCCACCTGCAGCTCACTGTCCACTCTGGGATCTGTCTCTAGTTATAGATTTTAATACTATGACCCCATTAAACTGTGGAGGAAGTGGCTACGAAGTGACTAGAATTAGCCAGCCCGTTGTAGTACACAGTACAAGCTCGTCTGAAGTTAAAATATACATTTGCTCTGGCCATACGTTTTGTTAAGCAGATGTTTTGCTGTGGCAACTCCAGAAAGCCAACATTATTTAGAATGTGTACTTTACCCACAGTATTTTCACGGGGGCCGTATGTGCAGAGAGATGGCCCTGTGTCGCAGCACGACGGATGGCTGTAATAACCCCACGCTCATCTGCTCATTTACACACAAACCTCTGCTGGAGTTTTCGACAGTTTTATCAGTTTGTCAGTGATGAAGTGAAGCGGTTATGACTGAGGCCGACACGCACTCAAAAAAAAAACTGTCATAAAAATATGGACAGTTACCCGAAATTATTGGAAGTTTTATTTTTACAGGAATGAAAAATATAAATTAATTCCAAAGCCTGCGACGAGCTGGCCCCTGTCCAGGGATTGGGATTACCATTTCCCAAGCCTTTGTCCATGTCATCAAATCTGTGATAGTTGTTTGATTTTAGCACAATGAAGTCTTCTTTTTAGTTATAATCTAAGACACCCGTGGATCAATTATTATTTTCCATTCCAATATTGATCAAATGCTTTATAATGAACATGCAAAATGTAAATATGACAACACTAGCCCACTGGCTACTTTCCTTCTGTAGTCCAAGAAACAACGTGCACACATTCAATACAATATGGTTGAACAACACTTCAGAATCAGTGGTTACAGACCCGGTTCCTCTTGAGCAACGTTTGAGGTTTGAGAGCAGCTGGGATGTTGTTTCAAATCTTTGTGCCTTTGACTGGCAGCACTTCCAGATCTGAATGTAATAAACAAAGGGAGCTGAGGCCAGTGGATCTGACCGCTCAACCAAAGATGTTTATGTCGAAAGTGGGATTCTAACCACAGAGCTTTACGACTAAGTTCTGGTCTGCTGGACCATAATGACCGCCCCAACTATAGAGAGCTGTAGATCACTACATGGTAATAGTTTTTTTTATTTTAACAACAACAACGACAACAACAACAACGACAATGTATGTCAGAAGAATGATTAGTCAAATTCATATACACAATATTTACACATTTTAGAGTGCATCGTCATTTATGCAATGTACTTAAAGAAAAGAAAATAAGATAAATGTAAAGAAAATAAGATAAATGTATAGCTGATGTCACTATTGTACACTCAGAGCCTCATTTATCAATCCAGGAGCTAAACTGCGAGGATAAACCTGCTGGACACTATTGGAAAATGCAGGTGTTATTTCTTCTGCAGAACAGTTTTTTAAAAGAGAGTTCAGCAAGTGCGAACACGTGCATGCGTCCGCTCCTAAACTGCGTGAGAGTAAAGCCACTCATAAAACGTTGTAAGGACACAGCGTTTGGGTCGTGAAAACGTTTACCTGCAGCTCAACCGGCACCGGAGAATCGGGTACAAGCTATTTATGCTTTGGACTGTGAGCACGGCGTTGCACACATGAAAAAGAGTACACCTTTTGCATTGGAGATATGCTTTCATCCATAATCCTTGTGCGTGGTGACTGGACCCTGCAGTCTCCGCTTTAATACTTTAAAGGACGTGGGACAGATGTATGGAAGCACACTTTGATGGAAAGCTGCTGTGGAACACTCTGGTTCAGTGGAATACAAGTATTGGCCCTGACAGCTGCTTTGAAAAGGACACGTTATGTATTTTATCTTTGTAAGTGAGTCCTTTTAAAGCATTCGAATTTTTTTTTAGCGGATATCAGTGTTATCCTGCCTGTGGAGCAGCAGAGTCTAACAAATATAAAAAATATAAATATTAGATACGAGCCTAAATCTCTTTTTCTACCATGTCTTTGACTTTTTGGCACCATCAAAACTGCACACAAAACCAGTCCAGTGTTATTGTACCAATGACAAACCGCAGTTTATTTTCAGCCATCCAAAGCCCCCAGTATTTCTCATCATTACAGACATGTTTTGTACAGTGTGGCGCTGGGCCACTGCTGCGTGAGGGAGCCGAGGTGATTTCCCTGCTCGCTAACTCTGCCCCCGCCGTTTGTCAGCCTCCACTCGCACCGCTGGCAGCTATTGTGCCAACAGCAGTCAATCATACAGCCCATGAACGTGATCCGCGGTCGAAGGCCCCGCTCGTGAATGAGAACAGCGGTGAACGGCTCAGCGTGGGAATCCATTGACACATCTGGCAGTTCCAGCTGGCCACACCGATGCCTCCCGACAGGACGTCCTGCAGCCAGCCTCGGATTAATCGCTTTGGGTTCCTCACCAGAGACGTGATGGCAGTTTGACTAAATATTCAGCCTCAGCAGGATGATCTAAAAAGGCAGAGAGATTAAGCTTCTTCTTTTTTTCCCCCTCACACTTTTACTTCACATTGGACTTCAATTGAAAGGATACTAAAGATCAGAGGAAGCATTTGTAGAGTAATGTTACTTTATATAATCTTTACTTAAGTAGAAGTAAAAAGTAAGGACCCAAATAATTACTCAAGTGAGCAGAAGCACAATCAGAATCAGAATCAGAAAGGGTTTATTGCCATTGTCAATGAACAAAATTCACAAACATAGGAACTTGTTTCGGCTTTAAGGTGCAACGTACGATGAACAATATTAAAAACAATATATATGAAATCAAAAAAGGGCACACATTAAAGAAAACAATTTAAATTTACTATAGGATCAAATAAAAATAGGCATTACTATGTACACGAGAATGTACAGTTCAATTTACAGATGTGCAGAAAGTGACAGTGCAGTGAGCGATTGATTAAATTATGGTTAAAGATGCCGGTGTTTAAGAAGTGTTCATGAGTCCAACGTCAGAGGGGTCAGCTGTGATCCGACGTGCTCGTCCCAGAGCCCTGGAGACGTACAGGTCCTGCAGAGGTGGAAGTCTGCAGCCGATCACCTTCCCAGCAGAACGCACAATGCGCTGTAGTCTCTGTTTGTCCCTGGCTGTGGCTCCAGCGTACCACACGGTGATGGAGGAGGTGAGGATGGACTCAATGATGGCCGTGTAGACCTGCACCATCATCTGTGCTGGCAGCGGAAGGAGTCTGTCATGGTGAGGGGGGGCTGGGGGGCTGTGACTTTCCTGAAGTCCACGATCATCTCCCCTGTCTTCTGGGCGTTGAACTCCAGGTTGTTACCGCCGCACCAGGACACCAGCCGGTCCACCTCCCTCCTATGGACAGACTCATCCTTGTCCGAGATGAGCCCGATGAGGGGGGTGTCGTCCGCAAACTTCGTGGCTGGAGGTGCAGCAGGCGTTAAGTTTAAATAATAATAATAATAATAATAATAATAATAATAATAATATTAATGCATATATTCTGGTATTTCCCAAAAAAAGGACACAACAATTACAAAACCAAATCAGATCTTCAGAAGTTAAGGTGTAGGAAGGATACATGTTTGAATATATACCTTTTGTCACTTATAGACTCAACAGGTGCAAGAGTAATCAGAACTTTTCCTCAAAGGACATATTATGCAAAATTTACTTTTTTCAGCTGTTTTAAAATCCTTCCCTCATCAAAAACATAGCTGCAGTTGTATTTAGCTTCATTCACACTAGTTTGATGACTCCTGTATAAAGTCCTCTTCCTTCCTTCCTTCATCAAAAAACGTGATACTGAATTTCTCTGTGATCTGTGATGTCATCGGTAGATTCCTGAGATCTTCTGCTGTTTTTGGGTCTGTAAATCATCTCCAGACTCATTCTGAGCATTCCTGCATCCGTGTGGCGGCATTAGCATGTCCGAGGAAAGCTATCCTTGAAATGTTTTGTTTTATTGTTTTTTCACATTCTACTGGTTTCATGATGGACTTTAAGATTCTATACATGTTTCAAGCCAATGGAAATGTCCCTTTCACTTTTATGTTTACACCCAAAACCAAACCAAAAAATGAATCCTTATATCATTTCTGAAGTAATCAGATTATCGAAAAGTCATTTGATTTCACATGTGCAGGAGTTTACAAGGAAAAAAAACAATGAGTAGAGAAAGTGGAAAGGTGGAAACAGTTTGCTTTAACAGTTTCCAATCATCATAATTATTCACTCTTAATAAGCACTTTTCACAACTGTCAGAAGAGTTTATTTTCACGGTAAAGCTAACAAACATTAGCATGCTAACAACAGTCTATATTTACGTTGACACAGCGGTCTCATTTTGACCCTAATCTGCTTTTACAACATATCTGTCCTGGAACAAAGCTAACTAAAAAAGTGTCATCAGATGTTTTTGATGATCAGATTTCTTTTCACACCACAAATCAGATCTAATAATTGGATTATGTTAATTTGAATTATCAGATTTTTACTGGTTTTGTAAATTGACAGGTACAAGTAATTTTTGGATTTCATTGTCAATCAATCATAACTTCCTTTCTTCACTGTTTTAATATTCTGTACTCCTGTAAAAATGTACTATGGTAGTCAGAGGTGGGCCGTACTTTTTTTAATTTACAATGTATTTATTGACTATCTATTTGAGTAACTTTTTCTTGAAATTGTACTTCTTGGAGTAACATTCTGACACTTACTTTAGCACTTGAGTAACCGGATTCTTACTTGAGTGAAAGTTTTGGTTCCTCTTCCCACTGTGATTGAGTCTACAACTGACAAAAGATTTATGTTGGCAATATTCAATTATTTGAACTTGAATTTCTTTCTTGTTCTCATTTTGTTCAGATCTTTTTGAGGCAGTTAGTTGCTCGTAAAGTTATTCTTTCTTGAGTTTCCCCGAATACTTTTTCGCTTTTACTTACTCTACTGGGCTAATATTATTTTGACGTAACTTTACTCTTACTTGGGTACATTTTTTGGCTCCTCTACCACCTCCGAGCATCGTCTTTGTGTTCAGAAGCAGGACCGGCTTCGGCCCGTGACAGTTTGTTCCAGGTCAAATGTGGAGGACAAATTATGTGGACAATAAACCATGCTTTGTGGATGATTTTACATTCTAATTTTGCAGCTTGAAGATATCTCATAAATAAGGTTTAGTAGCTCGACTAAACTCGTAAAAGTTCTTGTTCCGACTGGACACCGGCCACTTAACCTTCTTGTTTGCGCGCCTCTTGTCTTTGTCAGTCCATTAGCACTGCAGTTGTTCATTGAGGTTAATGATGTAGAAATTGGGGTGATGCAGAGGGAGAGGTCTGGTCAGATTTAGCCTGTGCCACCTGTTTGCGGGTCCCATTGCGTCCATCCCCCTCCCTGCCCGGGCTGTCTCCTCACTGCAGTGCATGGAGGTTAAATGGATTCCACCCCACCGCACTCTTATCATAACTGTCTGCTCGTCTGCCATGGCGGACCGCAAATGCAATTCCCTAACCCTGGGGTAGACCCACCACAGCATCTGTTACACATAATAAAGTGCTGACCTAAATTTAAGTCTGTGCTCACTTCATGGGGTCTGCTGGGGCCTGCTGCTTTCCAGACAGAGGAGCTGGTGTTGTTTCTAAAAAGGCATCAGAAGGTCCTGTAAATGTACCTTGGAAACATGGTTTAGAGATAAAGAGTGGATCTGTTGTGCTGTCAAAGCAACACTGAGAAGGAGATCACTTTGATAGAACATTTGACATATTCAAAACTCTTTATCACAGTCATTTTACCAAAACTCTTAATACTTTTGCGGTGACAAATATAGACAAAGCACGTTTATTTTATTTGTAGACCACAATTCGCACACAAAGTGATTTGCAGAACAAGAAAAGGTGCATTCAAATCACAATAAAAGAAATACAAACTAAAATAATTATAATAAAAATGACCTAAACAGAAGAGTGCAGATAAAATCCTCTCAGTCTTATGCACAACTGTTTTGAGGCTTGTTCCAGACTGAACTGAAACGCAAATATGATTCTGTAAATCATAGCACATTTTATAAAGTTTCAAAAGTGCTTCACAAAGAATTAGTCAATAAAAAAGTGTGTCTATTTTTAATGCTAATTAAAGAATAATTATAATAATAATTATATATATATATATATATATATATATATATATATATATATATATATATATAATAAGGTTTAGTAGCTCGACTAAACTCGTAAAAGTTTATATATATATATATATAGATAGATAGATAGATAAAAAAATATATATATATTATTATTATTTTTTATAACATAAACAGTAGAAACAAAATAGGAACAATGCACAAATATTTGGTTCAACATTTAATTTCAACCAGATATTTTTAAAGTGTGGTAAAAGCTCTTCTTCCATTGGATTTTGAAAATAATTTATTTAGTAATAATAACATTAATTCAACTTCAAAGAAATATTGGAACATAATGTTAGTGTTGTTTTTTTTTTTCTTCATCATTCCTTTTCAGTCATGGCTAGAACATGGTAAAACACAGACAAGGAGTAGAAAATGTCATACCACGCTCTTAAGTGCTGCAAGAAGACGCAAAGCAGCTATTTTCAGCCCCATCAGAGCCCCTGCTTCATCTGTGAAATAATCTGTGGATATATTGCACATGTAAGCATTGCACTCTCTCTAAAAGCTCTCGTCTCCTGCTCTTTAGCCTTGGTGTGATGCTGCCGTTGATGGAGGTGGAGACGGAGCAACAGCAAATCCACAATGAGAAAACGCGAGGGCAAAGAGCGCCCACTCTCCTGTGCAGATTTACTGGTGTGTCATGACTTTTATGTGCGCCAAATGGAAAAGAGAATTGGGCCATGTTTACAGCACTATAAAGCTTTCTTTTAAGCCCAAGGACTGGGCCACCCTCAAAGTGTAGCGGACCTCGGGCCTGTACTGTCTTTTAAATCTGATGTAGCGTTTATCGATTCTTTTTAGATCGTGGTTTATTTGCTTCTGCCGTTCGCACCTCTGGGTTAATAGGGGCCAATCAGAGGACACAAGAGATTGGGAGGTGTGAAAGGGCTTGCATCTTATGAGAAACGACCGGATAAAAATAAATGGAGATGGAAAGAATTAAATAGAAACATATACAGGCGAAAGCGATGGCTTAACTGATTAAGGCTCACAGCACTAAACCCAGTCTCCATTTTGTCTTTCTTTCCATCTAGATTTGCTAAACGCCAGTCTCAGTTTCGATTAAGATGTTTTATAATGAATACCCAACCTAATGGAGTCACCTATTGGGGCAAAAAGTGTTTTGTAAATCAAACAAACAAATGAGTTTATCTGACTTTAATCTTTAAAATTATTACATTTTGTCAATTTCCCCCACAGAGTCTGGCATTGTTCAAATCTAAGCTAAACACAGCTTTAGCTGTTCAGCTGTGCCCATGACTGAAATGATTTTCTTTGCACTCTTCTCTTTCATGTCTTAAACTGTTTTGTGATTTCTGTCATGTCTTTGTCATTTCGATGCATTTTTTTCCCTGTTGTGTGAAGCACTTTGAATTGCCTTGTGTACGAAGTGTGCTCAACAAATAAACTCTCCTCTAAATGCCTATTATAAAAGCAGCACTTTGTGACAAAACCAGGCCAATGTGTGTTGTCTGTATTTAAATGTAGAACATTGTATTGATGGCAGACCTGGAATAAAGAGATTGATACGAAGAGAATCACCGCCGCTGTGACTCAAATAACAATCCCTGTTAACACCGCCATTGTTTTACCTTTATCATTATTTTAACAAAGGATTTCTCCTGGAAGCCATGATGCATGTTATGGTAAGTGCATGGCAATTATGAAAATAACGCGTATTTTATCAGCACAAACCTCCTCATTAGAATTGTTTGTTTCTTTGCGATGCTGATGCAGGTGACCAAAGTAATTTACACATCAATTTTACTTTGCCAATCCACGCAATTGAGTACCGTTATTCCCACAGAGGACGTGCAGACTCCACTGAACGACGGAAAGACAGAGGAGCCGCGCTGCTGATTGAGGTTATTTTCCCAGCACATATCAGCAGAAGCAAATCTAAATGACGACTCATCTGGAAAATTGCTGTTAATTTATTTCCAAGAGCTTTGTCTTCAGGGCATAGAAAATGATCTGAAAATGAGGTGTGGAATGGTGAGGTTTTCTTTCACATTAATGGCTGTATATGTAGCAGTGTGCGCCTGATGCTTTCTATAAACAGCCGGTGCAGCACGCATAAGAAGCCCACTCACACTAACATCTCGCTCTCTGACCTTGTGCACTTCCGGGTCAAGCTGAGTGGTTCTGCTGGTTCATAATTAAGCCTAAAGTGCTCTTTTCAGTGCCATACATTATTGAGAGAAGAGACCCGGCCCAGTTGTGTCATAAAAGCTACAGGGGACGCAATATTATTCACTCTGGTTGTCCTTGGTGCTTGATCGGTCATTTCTCCGGAGCTTTCAGACCGTCTGTCACTGTCATCGCGCCGGCTCCGTGACACCGGCCGGGCCCCGCTGTCATATGCATCTGTACATTTTTCGTCACGGTTCGCTGTGCCAGTGCGCTTACGTGATCGATGTGGGGCACGAGATGTGGGGCACCCTCTCCGCCCCCTGTGCCCTAACAGTCGGTTTGGTGCGTTCATCCCCTTCACTGTGAGGGAGGGCGTAAACAGGTGTGCGCTGCTCCACTTTATTTAGGTTTATGTCATTCTACCAACACAATTGTGCCTTTACTGGTTCAAGAAAACGTATTCGAAGCGAGTCTGTCTGCAACAAACACTGTAGGCAAAGCTAACAGCATTTAATTTGGTAGGTGATCAAGCCAGGGAACTTTGAGTTATTATCTCGTTGACCAAGTCTGTTTTGTTTGTTTGTATTTAAATTAAACACAGGGGGAAAAAACTAATGAACAGTTTCTGGGCTATAACATTGCAGGTATAAATTTAGCATTGAATAGCATGCATGTTTAAAGTCTAAAAAGTCTAACCACAGTCATACCATACTCTAAATGAAGCTAGAGTATTTTTTTTGTTAATATTCCAATCTGTCTTTGTAAATGTGATGAGAATCGGCAACACCAAATGAACATGGCAGGTTAAATAGTGTTCAGTGTCAGATAGATAGATAGATAGATGCCAGTGAGAAGAGGAGGAAGAGTGCATGAATCAGTTGAGAGGCAAAGTCAACATGCTTTGATTGATTGACAGGAACATGCAGTGGCAGGGAGACAGGAAATGCAGTCTTCTTGGTTGAATTTAGACTTGTTCTTCTACCGTACACAGAAATACATCTTCTTTAAGATAAATGGCCCACTTCTTATTGATTGATGGCAGCTGAATTTTTCTATTAAATTTCTCTCTTTCTATGATTGAGCACCTAATGCACCTTAAATTGTCCCCCTATTCATTCTCACTGTAAAAGGAAATATAGGCCTGTTGTCAAATCTACTTTATTACAGAGAAAGACAGAGAAGTAAGTCGTTTATTGTAGAATCCTAAAATAAGTTTTACAGCTCAAGATAATTTACATGGCCTGGTCCTCACAGCCTCGTTGGCGTTTTATTGTTAGATTTTCACAGACTTATATTTCATGGTGCAGACACTAATCGCAGAACAGAGCTGGACTCGCACTAGGATCCAAAGGGCCACTGTTGTTTCCCACTAATAGACTCCATAAGTCATTCTCCTCTGTGTTAATGGCTGAGGCTGTTCATTGTAACACCGCAGCAACCTTGAAAACTAAGGGTTCTAAGTATATATATATATGTAGATATGTACAGTATATGTTTTTTATGTAAAGCAAATTGATATTTCTGCACTTTCTGTTCCTTAAGCAGACCTGTAACTGTGCTTTGTTTCTCTTTGTATTCTTTGGTACTGAATGTCTGAGGTCTGAAACATGATTCACATTTCAAAGTAAATATACACTTTCTTCCTTCAAACAGTGCCTCAGGACAGTGTTAGGCTCAATGGGTGACTAGAGGCTTATTGCTCAGATCTTGAGGATATTAGTCAGGAGAACTATAGCGGGAAGATCAGACTTGTTTTTTGTTTTGGATAGGGCAGGCCCCCCCTCTTTCCTATTGTGAGTTTGATCGGGGCAAGATATATTTCTCCCACAGAAGGCAGCATATTTTTTACGAAATTAAACGGTTCTTTCTCAACCGGCAGGAGATCTACAGCTTTCACAAAGGTGGGATTTTGAAGAGATTCTTCTCTATTTTCAGAGCATGGATTTTATTTCATAGAAGCACCTAAAACTTAGTAAGATTTAGCCCATTCTTATCCCACGCTAGCACCTCTCACCAGTGTGCTGATTGGTCAGAACTAATCACATGGTCACATCACTTGCTAGCCCATATTGAGTAGCCAATGAGCACAGGCTAATCAAACCTCTACAACACCATCTTCCATTCATCTTCCAGGTTTTATTATACCATCCTGGTCCGGAAATTGCCCTTCTTGATGTGAGGTGAGAGTGCTACCCACTAAGCCACCTGCCTGGAATTTCTTTCAATAAGTGAGAGAACCAGGTCTTTTTATTGTGTCATCACAAACATCTGATGATGAATATTCAGATGTGCACAGAGCAGAGGCCTCTTATTAACAGTGTCATGATTTTTATTAGAGAAGTGCGTCAGAGGTGGGTGTACTGTAATGAGTTGAGGGTCTTCTTTATAACTCCACAGGAAGGACACAAAGGAGAGAGCTTTGTCCATCTGCCCATTCATATCTTTAAAAAAACAACAAAAACAACCTCACAAATCAATTTACAAAGATGATGTGGAATAAAAAACTGACCACAATATTAAAACTGTTAATCATTATTCACTTTGGAACAGCAAAGCACGAAAGGAAGGTAAAGAAGCAAATGACTGGACACAGTAAACCCTGCATACGTACTTTATGTGTCATTGTCATGTACTTGTATATACCAGTTAGCGGAGGTTGTGACTTGGACTCAAATCAGTCTTGAGTAAATTATAAAACGGACTACGACTTGGGACTTGACTTGGACTTGGAGCCTTGTGACCTGAGACAATTTTATGCTTCTCCTTAAAAAAAAAAATGATGTTGTATGCAGTTGATATTAGGATGTACATTAGAGGAACTAGAGGAACATGCTCTTTCTATTTTTAAGGACCACGTACAAAAAAAACAGACACGTTCCAAAAATACAAGCTGTATTCAGTAATTTAGTAAAAAAAAAAACGTTAAAAGAACTTGACAACTGATGCTGGGACTTCATCATGAGACAGTAACGCACACCAGACGCTCATGAAAAGAGTAGCAAAACAAAAGCATGCATGGCCAAAACTTTTATTTTAATTTATATTTCTTCATTCATTTTTAATAGGTTTTGGGCTGCTACCTGAGTGTGCTATAAAATATTTACATTTAAATGCTCAAAAAGTCCATTGTCCATAATTTAGGACATTTAAGGCAAATAAAGAAAGATATAGTGTCATTTCTCATCTTCTAATTACCCAGCATTCCATATTGTTCAACATAGATTCATTGCGTTATTTTATTTAGCTGCCCAGCTCTTATTTTCTCTAATATTCTCTGGATAAATTAGCTCACTCCGGTGGGCGCAGAACGTGAGGCAAACCCAGGTAGATTTTGTGACAGTCCCGATGAAGCTGTTATGAAACGCTGCAGTAAATATATGACCAGAGCTTGTGCACACTTTGCATTTCGGGCAATTACTTTAAATTTAATCCATTTTACCTTCGCCGATCCCATTTGGTTCAGAACAATATGTTTGCAGAGTTTCTGTTGTTTTGCTGCCGTGACTTGAAGTTGACTGATGATAATTAAGGTCCCGCGAATGCATTAGCCATTCGTCAGAGTTAAATTACAACATATACAAAAGGGTCCATCCATTACCTAGAGCCACTTACACACCGGAGTTTGGTGTTGTGTGCAAAATAATTCAAGTTTAGCCCAATGCACTTTTCTGGGGACGCATTCACATTAATGAGTTTTTGAACATTGAAACTCAATGGGTTTTTTATTGGTCATTGACTTGAAGTATACGACCCTTTTTTTTCAGCCAGTTTAAACCAAACCAACAGCAGTCATCATTTTGAATTCCAAAAAGTTGTTAAGATTGTCGTGATTATTGTACAGGAGTCTAGAAGAACATCCAGTTTTACATCGGCAAAATGGAATAAGCAAATCATGGCTTTAAGATTAAAAACGGTTCCTTTAATCCTCCACATATTATATTATATTATGTGTCCAAACCCTCCTCCAGCCTCTGTCTTCCTTTCTTTCTTTTGAGCTCTTTCATTCGGACACCAGACGACACGAGGCAAAGCTGCTTAAGAAGTGCCCTTCTCATGCTACACCTGAACGCATCACTCATCCCTCCTGAATGCATCCTGACCTCCTCGTTGGTTCGCTCGCCCTTCTCTATAATCCCATCCAGGCCTGTGTTCTCCGCTCTTCACTCCCCACTGAAGACGGCTCTTATAATTACCTGCACCACAGAATCCTCAAAAGGTCTTCTCCATCTTTTGAAGTTTTAGGCTGTGATTGTGATTTTTCTCATAACACTTTAACTTTCCACTATAAGTAGAAAGCTTAGTGGTTGAAAGACTAATACTACAACTGAAATTGGGATGCCCTAAAATTGAGTAAATAAACACAACTTGGTTTTTGTCATAGAATTTAGCAACCCAAAGGAAGATTTGGGAGGGAGATTTGGTTTCCTGATCTTCTGAGAGCCAAAAGAAAAGCACCAATATAACACAATATGCAATGTATTTAAAAACGTGTGTCTAAATGTTATCAGTTGAACAATATTAGATTCTTTATATGAGCTCATACAGTTAGTGAAATCAAACGTATTGAAAGCATTATCAATAATAAGAACTACGACTACTTCTCTTCCCCTCATTATTACAGCTTTAGTTCTGTGGTCCCAACAGCCAAGATCACCATTTGACCACCAGTCACAACAGTTACACATTTAGTACACAATGAAGTGTCTTGCTCAAGGGCATTATACACTGCCTGGCCCAAACACACACACACAAAAAAGTAATAATAATATGTGTTGGACCACGTTTAGCTTTGATTACAGCACACGTTCTGGAGGAGTGGCTACAGGAAAAAGGAAAACATTAGTTTGAGGAGTTAGAATTGATGTTGACCCAGCCTGAATCTTGCTCTGGACTCTTTAGCTTCCACATTCAAGACGATGTCCAGATGATGACCTCGAAACCTTCTCTCCCCCACGGTGTCACATGTTGGTAAATCCATGGAGTAAGCTCTCCCCGATTCATTATGAACAAGCTCCAAAAACAATGCTCGTGGACGTCTCATTTTACGTTTGCTATTGGAACCATCAATCCATCGGCAACTGCACCTGACTCTACAAAAGCATGATCATTTGGGAAAACGAGGCTCTTTTTCTGAAAACTTGAGGGTAACCTGCCACTAAGCGTTCCATGAGTGATAGCATGCTTTTTATTTGTAATGATCGTCATTAGTAATCTTCTCCAGCTACTATTCTTCCACTGTAATCGCTATGCAAATGTGACAGCTATTTTAAAATGAGGTAATATAATTTGTTCCAGCAAGGTTGATTGGGACATTAATTATTGTGCGGTGTACAAAATACAGCAGTCTAAATTGAGATGTAATTATGTGCGGTTCTGTAATAGGCCGTTTAAATGACACTGGTGGATTTTGACAGCAGCTTCTGAATGTACATGTTTAATTAGAGAGTGACAGCGCCAAAGGGAAGCCTGTTAGCGCACAACACAAACTTACATTATTGTTCAGGTCTGACGAGTTTTTCAGCCAAATCATGCAAACAATGGACACTGCACAAATCCTTTTCTGTTCTTAACAGTCTGTATTGAGTTGGATGGCAGAACAGAAGTATGGAAGCGCTATGCTGACGTCAGGTAGTATATTTTACCCCCACAGCGAAGACATTTGTGAAGTGCCAATATGAGAATGAGTGCCGGCAGTGTTGTACCTAGGGGCCCATCTCATGATCTTTTGAAATATGTTAACGGTCAAGTGTAGCTAGCTGGAGGATTAGCGTAATGTGCACGTTACAATCAGGAGGAACCATAAAAGGAACGGCTTCCAACATGTTTATAATTGAATTGGTAAAGATTGTCTCATGTCTTATGACGTCACATAGGAACTGGAGGTGTCAAGATTATTTGGTTAATTGATAATCAGAATTATTCAGGTCACAGTATAAACGTAAGAACCAAGAAATAATAATCGTGGCAATTTTAGAAGCAAATGTTACTCTATTTTGTTCAATATAAAGCCCAAAAAACTGAAAACCGTACTGTACATTGCACTAGTCTAGTAAGTTAGGCAGCTACTGTTTATTATTATGCACTATTTAATGTTCACTCAATCTGTACTACTTAATTTATCATATGCCCATTTGCTTTTGTAATTTATGTCTATAGTCCCTGTTTATAGTCTACATACAGTTAATGCACAATATATATAACATAATATGCACTTTACCTCAATCAATCTATCTGTATATTTGTACTATATACTACAGCTCCTTATTTTAGCTATCACCTATTTATTATTATCTGTACTTACTATTATTGCACTCTGGTTGGATGCTAAACTGCATTTCGTTGCTTTGTACTTGTACATGTGTAATGACAATAAAGTTTAATCTAATCTAATCTAATCTAAAAATAGACCAAAATGTAAAGGACTTTATTTTGTGCAATTTTTTTTAAGTTAGACCACGGAAAGGAAAGAAAAAAATAAATTTAAAAAATCACTGTTTGGTCAAAGTCTCAACAATCGTGAATAATTGTTAAATTGTGATTTTTTTTTCGTCTCGCAATAATCGTAACACAAAAATCTGATATCGTTACATCCCTAGTATGAACCCACAAACCTAATAAACTCCCAATTATTACATTAGTGCGTTCATTACATCCATTTTATTATGTTTGTGGGAATGATTACGTTTACACAGGGTCTTACACAGTGTATACTAAACAACTAGCTACTAACTAATAGTATCAGTACTGGTTATAACCTTTTGATATTGCCAGCATTGTTGGTAATGTCAAATTCTTCCAAGTTACAAGACAGATACGTTTATGCCATATGCGGAAAATTCCAGACAAAGCAAAAGCATTTCAGAGCAAAAGCGTACGGTGAATCCCAGGATAAAAAGTGACATAGTGCTCCTTTAACCAGTCTTAAAAAATTCATATTACTGCATATCTATCCCCCATTATTGCACATTTTATTTCAATCAATGTGTAAACTCGTTCATACTCTGTGTCTTGATTATAACCTCACACTCGATGTTTACATGAAGTTGATGCAGGCTACTTGATAATGACATGCAATAAAACGACTCCAGACACAATCAAAAACTCATTCTGGTGTTGCACAATAGGGGTCCATTCATATAATTGAGTTCACTCCTACTCCAGAATTACCATTTGTTTTACACACGGAAATACCACAGTGTCCCCACGGCTTTGGCTTCATAGTACACTCCGTCAAAATTAAACCAAAAAGTCTCAGAATGCGCACTTTCCCCTACGATTAAACAAATGCAACCTGACACTCGACAGGAGGGGAGCCAGAACGCAAGCGCGCACGGAAGATGTGGGATTTGTAATCATGAGAACACAGAAATCAGAGCATATCCACTCCTGCCGGCTGTCATAACCAGAGCTGACTGATGATTTATGTCTGCCATTCGTTATTCCACTGGAGGCCATTTTTTTTAGAGTGCGAAAATGCACGCAATGATCACAACAAAGGAGTAATGGATGTCCTATTTGTTTTGGCTCACGGTTTGCATCATTCTTCTCCATAGTTACACCAAACATTATGCAAAGTAGTAAACTTCATAAATGCTTTGGGAGAGTTTATGCTTCATAATAAAAGTTGAACAAGGCTCAATTGAAAGTTAGAGTTTAAGTAAATACAAACTAGGAAGTAGAAACTAGGTGCAACATACATAAACAATACGCATGGGAATAATAATAATAGTAAAATGTATAGACTGTGCTAAAATAAGAGCATGCGAAAAAAGTATGTGTAAGAATAAAAAAGTTAATTCAATGCAATATTATTTGTGTTTTGTAGGAATAATTGGTGCAATCCCTCATTCGTCCATGAGTGATAGAAAACTGGTGCTCATGTTTGGTTTTAAGAGATTTTTGAAAGGTGAGTTTGAGATTAAACGCGCACAATAAAAAGGTCAACACAGAAAGTGCTACTTAATACCCTCAACAGGAGTAAATAGACGCAATCGTGCACAATACTCCAACAACGATCATTTTGTCGAGCAGTGGTGGCGCTGTCGTCCCTTCCACTTCAGTGTCAGAAAACAGACATGCACTGCCCCCTCCAAATAAAAGCAAATGCATATGTTTTTAATAAAGAGATTATTGCAAAAACTAAAAGACCTGCCGTGGATCAATGTAAAATAACTACATGGGGGGAAAAAATATGATTGCCGATTATCTTTCACATTCACTCTTCTCATTCACGTTAGCACAAACTCAAACTTCCCCCTTTGGTCCAAATAACTGGATATGGAATCACAAGCGCTATCTTGTTCTGCAGTTGGGAACACATTACATCAGTGAAATGAGCAGCATTATGAAAGCTTACACGCGGTTAGTTGTCACTGTGTAACCAATTGACTAGAATTGGATTAGAGCGATTCTCGGCGGACATTTTGGAGATGCTATCGGCCCAGAACTGCATCACTGGGAGCTCTTGTGTGATTACTCTAATGCTATCAAAGCCGCGCCACTTCTCTACACTCTTAATTAGTCAGAGTTTAATTAACAACTGCAATGACAAAGTGTTTTATGCGGGAATTTTCACTTTCCCCACAGAGGATGCCTTCTGGGCTCTGCGATGATATCCTGTTTCTTGATTGACGTCGCGCACTGCAGGTCTGGGGCGCACCGCGGTCACATGACTGGCCTCCTGAGTGCTGATTGGCTGTCGGAGGTCCGCAGATGGGTGTGATGGCTGTATCGTGTATCTGCTGGAGGGAAGAAATCTTATTAAAAAGTGACACAGAGATTATGAAAGCATTTTGAGCGTGCGCCGCTTTACTATGTGTTATTAATCTACAGGCTGTCTCCTCGCTGGCACCATGTACAAACTCAATGTACTTTTAACGGCAGGATGCTCGGATGACAGATTAGACCTACTGCAGCATTAAGACATCTCAATATGATCATAAACGTAACATAACATTATTTGGGTTGGTCTTTTTGCACTTACCTATTGAGGTTGTATTAAAAGCATTTCATCAACACATTGCGAATACCTTATCGCTGAAGGAGGACACTTGCTAAAACAAAGCTCTTGGGGGGTAAAATGAGGCCGCTGTACTGTCTGCATCAAACGCTTTAGAACCAGGAAGTGTACGTTTTGTTGTTAGCTTTACTGTGATGGAGGATGCTAGGAATACGTTAGGAAATACATCAGGAAAGTAGTCAAAACTGGGCTTAAAATGAACTAGTTCTGTTTTTTACCTTTTTAGAACAGTAAAAATCAGATGCAGCACCTTTAAATGTACCTGCAAGTACAGATATATTTGTAAAAAAAGAGAGGGCATACATGGTGGCTGTAAAGCTAGAACTATGGTCTCACAGCACTCACAGCAAGACGATCCCTGGTTTGATTTCTTAGCCGAGTTGGGTCGTTCTGTGTGGAGTTTACCTGATCTACCTGTGTCTCTGAGTGGTTTCCCCCCAAAACCTGCACAATAGGCCAATCTTTTAGCTAGGTAAAAAACCTTAGTCTAAACTAATTATATCATGATAATGTGTTATTGAAGTCACATTAAAGTAATTGGTGTTAGCGTTGAGCTCTTTTACACCCAGCTTGCTAATAGTCTGGGGACTGGCCACTCCTACAACATTAGTGACCATGATTTGAGGTGAACATAACTGCGTTTCCACCCATAAAATGTGACATATTTCCAAAATTCACTTCAGATGAACTCTGCTTCTGTGTCTGCTGCTATTGTCTTTACTTTATGTAAGGAAGTCTGTCATATGCAGTTGTTTGGAATTGCTCTCCCTGAAGGATCATTTCTATACAGCTGACAAAATCCCAATTTAAAGTTTTCCTACAGAGATAATGGCTTCATGCAAATGACAAATCATTCCTGGAACCAGAAGCCGGGGACAGGAAACAAACACCGTGTTTTCACCGTTGTGGCTGGACACCACCGTGCCGGACCTGGCTTGACACCACCGTGCCAGACCTGGCTGGACACCCACCGTGCCCGACCTGGCTGGACACCACCTGGTGACACCACCGTGCGACCTGGCTGGACACCACCGTGCCGGACCTGGCTGGACACCACCGTGCCGGCCTGGGACACCACGTGCCGACTGGCTGGACACCACAGTGCCGGACCCTGACCTGCGACTGGGACACCGTGCGGACCTCACCCACATGGCTTCTCTCGACACCAACAGGTCTGCGGAGCTAACAAACAAAACCAAAGGTGGTGGCATATGTTTTATGATCAGCCAGCGTGTCAACCTGGTGTAAAAACTGTCAATATTTGGCGTTAAAAATAAGGTGATGAAAAGGCCATTAGTGCCATAGAGGATTTGCCCATTAACCAGACGGTTAACAGTTCGAACGTTGTGAGTTAAGGATGCAGCGATTCATCGACTACTCATGACTGGTCAAAAATAAAAAATGGTCGGTGGTGGTCGGAGGCAGCTGTGGCTGCAATAGTAGTATTAAATGAATAAGGCAATCTGAAGCATCTTTGGGTGTCCTGAAAAGTGCTTTATAAGTGGCTAAGCATTATTATTATCTGGAAAATACAGACTAAAACATCTTTTATAACATTTAATACCATTAAATAATACACTTCAGTTGTAAATATTTTCTAGCTACAAGCCTTTGGTCACCATATTTCAACCTTTATTTGGTTGAAAATGCTTTTAAAGTCTCAATGTTCAATGGAAATAATCATTTGAATTGTCGACTTATCAAAAAAATGATTGTTGACTAGCCGACTACTAAAACAATCATTGGTTACAGCCCTTTTGTGAATACGATTGTTGTATTCAGCAGACCTTTGCACTGTGACTGAGCTTTGTTGTAAAACTTTACATTCACATAAAAGTATGAAGATGCTCATGCTATCAGTTGTCAATCAGTTAATTTTTTTTTCTTTTACTTGTGCATTAAACATTTAAAATTGGAAAATATTTGAATGTTTTCATTTCTGTGCTGTTGATTGTTAGTCATGCCCTTTCTCGGTTTTGTTCAGGTTTTGTGGTGTTAGGTCAGACGGGTTAAAAACTTTTAAGTTAAAGAGAAAACAAAAAGCAAAAAAAGCAAGCCAAGAAAATGTTGTGCATTGGTATCTCAAACACTTTAACCCTCAGAGACACAAGCTCCTTTGTGAGGCAGTGGCAACGACCTTTACAAATGTTGTTTGTTGAACTTTTCCGCAGTGGGATAGCGTCATTACTGCTTTAACCAACAGTCTCCTCAGATACACTCTCATAAAGAGTAAGTAAAGTTCATGGGGCCAGAGCACAAAACAGAATCCAAATATGTTTGCTCCCCCTGTTTGCCCTCCTCAACAGAGATAGTATGGACTGTATAATATTCAAGAAAAAGTAAAGTAACAACTTCAAGTACTGCATGGTGTGAAGCAACATTAGTAACTATTTGTACAAAGTGTTGGTATGTGTCTTAGCACTGGTGGGAGCACAAAAAACTGGAAAGTTCAGTGTCGCAAGAGGACACATGCCCGGCTCCGAGCACCGGCTCCGCGCACCGGCTCCGCGCACCGGCTCCGCGCACCGGCCCCGCGCACCGGCTCCGAGCACCGGCTCCGCGCACCGGCTCCGCGCACCGGCTCCGCGCACCGGCTCCTCCGTCGTCTCGTCCATGTACATTCGAGTTTGTTCTTTCGGCTTGTACACCACATTCATATCGCACATACATCACGTTTTCCTTGCAATTATTGTAAATATTAACTTTGGGTTTGACTTCTTTTGTGATAAATATTCTTTTGAGCATGTTCCACTTAGCCTTATCGCCCCTCTTTGTCATGGCAACGAGCCAGTCGTAACAGAGCTGCGTTGGGCATCTTTGCCTTGGTATTTCAACTTAAATTAATTTATAACAGTTACTTCAGCCGAAACTTTTGGTTCAAAACTCAGCAAATCAGTGCTACCGAAAACAATGGCAGCTATAGTTGGTTCAAAGTTGGTTGTAGCTGCACAGAGGCATTAAAGTTAAAATTATCAGAACAAATCTGGTGAATGTAAATGGACATGCCTGAGCTTCATGGATTGCAGATGTTTTTAATTCTTGAGAGATGGTGGTCCAGTCTAAACATGCAAAATTGCTCAAACACATGACACAATGACACAAAGCAGAAACAGTTTAGATGAGGAAATAAGCCCTTAAAAGTATCGCAGAGGGCATGGGTCTCCAAACGTGTGGTCCACAAGCTGGTGATTCTCCAGTTCTCTTCAAATGACTCCTCTAATGCTTTCTATTTTTACATGAGCTTAAATAATTATTGTGTTGACACCAATTCAGAGTATGTTACTTACTTTATAGATGGCATAATCCAAGTTCAATAAGAGAAAAGGTCCATGTAACCAAAAGACTCATAATACATTTTCTCTTGGTACGTTACTGCATTGAGATATTTGTTTAACAGAAATATTACAAGGGAGCTACTTTGATTTCCTTCTGACCTTATACCGGTGCAACTACAGGAAATAAAACTTGTCAATCTTAGACCAGTTTCCTGTGCATACTTTGACTTTAGAGTAACATCTCGCTCCTACAGTGTCTACAAGCCCACCGTTCCCAGCACCTCCCTACTGTGTACCAGAAGGGACATCTTTATTTAAAATGGATGGCACTGTTTGCTCGGGGGCGTATGTGTGTGGAGCTCATAATGGTTATTCCCTGCCTCTGTTGACTTATAGCAGGCTGCCTCCATAATTAGACCCTATAATGGCCTGGCCTGGCCTGCTGCGAGCGAATGGGGCCCCATCATGGTGGAAGTGATGCAGTGCAATGTACAGGTGTCAGTGAGGCTATAGGGTCAGTGAAGCCTGTGAGCTGGATATTGTTAGATTGTCTATGATTTTGCTGAAAATTAATTCAACTGGTACATAGTGAGATTTTATAGACTTTTTACTTGACTGTAATGCATGATGTAAAGATGTTGTGCAGTTTGGCTTTTCCATTGCCCTTTCTGACATTTTAACTTTCTCAAGCACAATTACTTGATTTTATTTTCTGTGTTTTTGGACACCATACTTTTACTCCTGCACTTACTTGAGTATTTTATCTTCTTTTAATTATTATAATTCATTTAACGTTCATAATGCATTATTTGTATTTTATTGGCCTACTGGCTTTAAACATGCTCTTTAGTACATTTATTTACGTTTAGGAAAAAAATATGATTTTCTATTCCCGTTCCCTCATCAGTTAAATTCTATTTAGTTAGCACTACCTCTACTGGCAGCACAGGGAATTACAAAGGGGAGCTAGCTTCCTCCCGACATGCTAATGTTCACACACAGTTGTGGTTATGTGTGAACTTAAAAACTTTGCAAAAGACCTCTGGAACTCTACTTGAATCTGGAAGTGTTTTTGTGAGGTTCAGAGCCAAAGAAAGTGTTAATAAACCTAAATACAACTCCAGGTATGTTTTTGATGAGGGAATAATCCTTACATGGTTAAAAGCTCAAAAAAAGTAAATCGGTGTAATCCTTCATTCCTCCAGCAGGGTTCCATTGTAGAAAAATTCTAGTCTGTGGATCTAGTATGGGGTGCATGGTGGCAGAGCGGTTAGAGTTTGCATGTCCTCCCCGTGTTACCAGGTTCTCCGGCTTCCTCCCACTGTCCAAAGACATGCATGTGTTAGGTAAATTGGCAACTGTAAATTGGCCCTAGTGAATGAGAGTGAGAGTGAATGGTCTTCTGTGTGTCTATGTCTCTGTGTTAACCCTGCGACGAGTTGGCCACTGTCCAGGGTGTACCCCGCCTAAGGCCCAAAGGCACTGGGATAGGCTCCAGTCACCCGCGACCCCTAACGGGAACAAGCGGTAGAAAATGGATGGATCTAGTATGAGAACTCAAGTATTTTACAAGTATTCTTCTTAGAAAATTTGTTTCAGGGGAAACTGTAAACAAGATTGTTATCAGAAGGTTCCGCCCAAGGGGCAGGGCTTACTCAGACTAGGATAAATGCTTGAGTTTTCAGACTAGATTCGTAGATTGAGAATGACTCTTGGATGAGAGTCAAAAAAAGTATGTTTTGCATTAATTATGTCCTTTAATTCACTTCACTAACATTTAGTTACCCGCCTCTGCCCCCACTTACCAATTACGTGCCACAATAATGATTACTGTTGTTGTTATTGTTATTAGTAGTATAACAATTTATTGTTGGTCAATATTGCCTGATAATTACCATGCAATTGAAAAACCTTAATTAATCAGTATAACATTTAATTAAAAATGTTCTGGTAGACTAATTTAAGTGCCTAAAAGGAATCTGTCATCCCTGGTAGTGGGCTAAGGCAAGCGAACACATGTACAATGCAGTCAATTCTGGGGCCAGCTCGCTGATCTTAGGCCTGCTGAGTGACAAAGTCCCTCTAACAGGTTCTGTTCCTCAGGTTCTTCTCCCAGATGGACAAGTTCAGAATCTGGAACATCTCAGCTGCATTTCTTGATATGGAGGAGCAGTGGTTCTACTCTGAGCTCATCTCGAATGACCACGCTCCTCATTCTATCCAGTCATTCTGGAAGATCCTGATGTTTACTGCTGTTGTGGCATTTCTGTGGAAAAGTACCTAGAAATAAAGGTAAACAGAGTTTGTCTTTCTCAAAAGGTGAATCTTTGTTTACTTGTGCACAGTAAATAAAAACACTTTCCCTGACAAGATCAGCATTCCCTCAACTCCAGAACAATCACAGTTCACATCCTTTGAAAGGCAGTACATACATTGACACGTACGCACATTGTCACAATCAAATCAGCTCCAATCAAAACAAAAACAACCCTCAAGGATCTGACCGCCCCAAGCTCTGTCTTGACCCACGACTTGGCCGGAGCCAAGATAATATTATCTTCAACATAGATAGAATGACATGAAATTATTTGCTACATCGATAGAAGGACATTTTTCCGTTACACTGCACAACAATGACATATTTCCAGTTGAATAATTAATTCAGAGTAATCAAAGTCAACCTTAATTGAACTGACTGGAAACGCTTGTTTACCTGACCTTTTGCCTACTACTCCTTTAAAGTCTTTAATAGTAAAATTGCAGTTATTTTAGGACTGATCGGCTGAATCTCATGGTGCTTGTCCCTGGAGA
Organism: Chaenogobius annularis; assembly: GCA_015082035.1. Lineage (NCBI taxonomy): Eukaryota > Metazoa > Chordata > Actinopteri > Gobiiformes > Gobiidae > Chaenogobius > Chaenogobius annularis. The sequence continues at coordinate 1,194,698 of BJKM01000121.1, read as the reverse complement.
AGTGCTGCCTCGGATGAATGTGATTTAATTACTTCGGCCAAAACACAGGCAGCACGTCAGAAAAGGTAGAAATATACTCCATCAAAACAGTCATGTAAATGGGTTTTCTAAAGCAATAGTGCAAGATGTCTGCTTTGTGTTGGGCACTTGACAAGAATCCATTAACTACTTGGCAGCTCTGTCCCCAGCATCTTGTTTTGCTCTTGGTTCACTAAATTAGAATCACTTTGGCCGCAGCCAAGAACATTCATTATTTTGTGAACTGCTATGTGAATATTCCGCATAGTTTCCAAAGGATTACATGATTCGTTTACATCACAGGTTAAACCAAGATATTGTTATTTACACACATTTATCTTTACTTCAATGCTTTTAATTTCAATAGTGTAACACGATGTGAAGTTTCCAATTGTATGTATTTTGACCCAAGATTATTGTAATATTTGCTTTCTTGATAAAAGTGTTATGGGGGTCTGTATTAAGACCCCAGAGTAATGGTGTCATGGTGATCGGTCAGCACTAATCTTTCCTAAAACTAGTTAAACAAGAAACAGAAATGACTGAAGTACTGACCCACTGTAGCATCAAAACATCAAATTGGAAGTATTTATTCCAAGCGTATGCTGCATTTTCCCTTTCCACGTACAACTAGAAGTCTCTCCTTTGACTTCTGCCACTGTAACTCCACAATAATCAGAAGAAAAAGGGATGAATGGATGAGTAGATGCTATCATGTCGGGCCTCGGTGTTTTCATGAGTTTATAGAGACTGATTCCAAACGCAGACCTCCTTCTTGTTGAAGCTGATGGAGCAGGTGAAGCTGGGCCATGCCTCATTAGGACCACCTGTTCCTACACAGATGTTTCCCAAAGTAACTGGGTTGAGGTTATATTCATGCCTAATTTAAAACATTATTCTGAGAATCAAGATGAAAAATATTGTTAAAAATGGTGCAAATATCAGAACAGTCTACTCTTGTTAATATGGCTCTGACCAAGCTCAATGGATATCTATCACCTGTGACACATGTCCCATGTCTCCATGTAGGCATTTTACTGAGAAATGTGTGATTTAGACAAATCTTCTTTTTCACTGAATCTGTTCCTGATAGGTTGCCAGTGGCATTAAAAGATGGGCCAAAGACAGAGGACACATTTCCTTACGGGGATCAATAAAGCTGAACCTTCATTTAGCTTTGTGTCTCCCTTTCCTCTCTCTCTTGATTTGTGTTTGTTTTATAATACAATGAGCAATGTCGCTACAAATTATTCATGACTTATTCCTTTCTTTTTAAATGTCTAGCCCAAACAACATTAATTATATTATTTATTGTATTGTCCTGTAGTCTCACAAGTCAATTCCCACAAAATAAACCATGCAGTCCAAGTTGTATTCTAAGTTTATATTTTATAATTATATATGTTTATTCTTAAACGTGCACAGTAAACAAAGGCCCTTGTACCAACCAACCTTTTGATACAGAATATAATGGAGGTGACCAGTTATAAAACTCATGGCACTTTGATGAATGGAATATTTCAGATTAGTGGAGGAAGAATGAATGTAAATAATGTCACAATAAACAAATCGTTTACTGCTACTTACATATCACTTCCCACTATGCAAGAAAAAACATTCATTTTCATAGAAAAAAAGCTCATTATGCACCTCAGCTTTTTGTTAACTCTTTCCCTGACGCGGACCAAAATATCTGTCCTAAGGACTTCATTATATCACGTGCTGCGGGGCACCCTGACGCTCATGTTCACCCAGTACTTCACCATTCACGTGTAAAACAAGCAGTAGATGCCATAACTTGAGGTGCAGTAGGACCCAGGGCTGGGGAAACCCTGTCACATCATCTTGTTTACTCTGTGCCCAGCAAACATGCACTTACAGTCAAATGTATCACCAACAAAACTGAACTGAAAATTATTCTCTCGTAGTACTAGTTTATTTCTTCATACATGTAGTACTGCATACAATCTGCGCGTCGTAAAAGGGAATATTCACATGTCCCCTCGTCATCTAATGCTGCCTTCACCCAAATGCAGGTGGATCACTGACTTCCTGATGGATCGGAGGCAGTGCGTGCGGCTGGGAAAGAATGTCCCAGAAACTCGGACTATCAGCACAGGAGCTTCACAGGGCTGTGTACTTTCTCCTCTGCTCTTCTCCCTGTACACAAATTGCTGCACCTCCAGCCACGATTCTGTAAAATTGATCAAGTTTGCGGACGACACCACCCTCATCGGGCTCATCTCGGACGGGGGATGACAGACTCATCCCCGGAGGACAGACTCATCCCCGGAGGGAGGGAGGTGGTCCGGCTGGTGTCCTGGTGCAGCGGTAACAACCTGGAGTTCAACGCCCAGAAGACAGTGGAGATGATCGTGGACTTCAGGAAAGTCTAAGCCCCCCAGCCCCCCCTCACCATGACAGACTCCCCCATCACCACCACTCCTTCCGCTTCCTCTGCACCACCGTCACCCAGGACCTCAAGTGGGAGCCCTCCATCAGCTCCCTCATCGAGAAGGCTCAGCAGAGGATGTACTTCCTGCGGCAGCTGAGGAAAGCCAAGCTGCCAGCGCAGATGATGGTGCAGTTCTACACGGCCATCATTGAGTCCATCCTCACCTCCTCCATCACCGTGTGGTACGCTGGAGCCACAGCCAGGGACAAACAGAGACTACAGCGCATTGTGCGTTCTTGCTGAGAAGGTGATTGGCTGCAGACTTCCATCTCTGCAGGACCTGTACGTCTCCAGGGCTCTGGGACGAGCAGGCGTGATCACAGCTTCTAAACACCTGCCACTTTAACTGAAACTATTAAATCCCTCACTGCACTGTCACTTTCTGCACTCACAACTGTACATTTAACTGTAATTCTTGTGTACATAGTAATCCCTATTTTTATTTTTATTTTACACTATAGTAATAGTGATCAGTGTTTTATGTTGCACCTTAAGCCAAGACAAGGTCCTATGTTTGTGAATTTTGTTCATTGACAATGGCAATAAACCATTTCTGATTCTGATTCTGATTCTGATGAAGAACAAAGCAAAACAAAACTGAACAAAAGTTCACTTCACTTTTTGCCCCAAAATGTTCCATTCTGATGAAAACTACAGGTTTTAATCTTAAAAGAAGGAACGAATCAATGTACAATAACAATGCTTTTTTTCAGTGAAAGTAGAGACATGGACGTTTCTTTTGGTGTAAAAATATGTGGTTATAACTGCAGCACAAAGTATTCTGTGGGGCTGTGAAGATTGCTGAAATTTAGCAACAATTCTGGCACAATGAGGGTGTCTTGTGTGGACAGGGCTTGCAGGGAAAGAGTTAAGTCATTCCACATGACCCTAACCCTAACATTAAAAGAGAATGTGGTGTCAATATATACTCAAATTCCCAAATACTGACCATTTCAATGTGGTTTCCTTCAAGAGTTGAAAGGACTTTAAGCAACGAGATTTATGATGCCAAACAAATAATAAGGTTTCTCGTTTGTGTATTTCTAATTTGGATATTTCTTTCAAATACAGTAAATCTCCCATAGGCCCTTGTTCTCCATCTGATATTATGACATCATAACCTTTTAGAACGTAAGAGAAACACAATAAATAACACAAATAGCTGAGAAACACTGCAGATTTTGTACCGAATCAACAACAAAGTATTAAACTCTTAGGCAAAAGTGAGGTAAAAGCGTTGCCCATATCCTGCATGTAAAGCCAAACAAAATCAGGTAAAGGTGGCTGGCTGTGCCCTCATCTCCGCTCTCAGCGCTGGCACGGCTGTACTTTGTTTACTTTGGGCTCTGGGTCACAATAATTGACCTGCCTCTCTACCACACGCTGACTTGTGCCTTCATTAGCTCAGCCCTTTGAAGCACAAAAAGGACAACTGCCCTGACCTGCGACAAGTGGACGCTTGATTCATACAAAGTGACGTCTCGGTCTCTGCAGCACTTTGATCATGTTTCAAAGCTGTAGGCCTCACGCAGAGGGAGGAGTCCTGGGATGCAGAGGAGAGAGAGAATGCGGTTAAATGGCGAACAAATGTTATTGTTACCATGGGGACAGGCTCCGATGAAGACATCCGCCGAAATGGAGCGATTCAAGGTGATGGATGTTGTTGATGCTAAATATCTCTTAACACTTCAGTCCTGGAGATTAATTCTGTTTGAACACAACACATGCCATGAGACACTAAACTATTTATTATATTAGATCAAATTGAAAAGAAAAAAAAAGCTTATACATGATTAATCAATAACGTTGAAGGTTTTGTGAATGTTAAGCAAAGCATTAAGAATGAAGGGGGAAACAATTTAATGTAGACTGAAGAGAATAAACTACAGCTTGTTTAAAGGCGCACTTTGTAACTTTTCTGGTGGTGGGCCGGCCACATGTTTGGCTAATTCTACACAGGCACTGACTAGTTTGGTAACAGATATTTCTTGAATGAAACTTCAAATCTGCTGTGTCAGATTGCGGCGAAAGGAACAGTCACATAATGGACTGGGGCAGAAACCAACTAGTTCAGACACCGTTGTCCAAGGGCCACCGGGCAGCAGGAGGAGGTGTGGTCAGTCCGAGCAACGTGCCATAGCAACAACCCAGACCAGTGACAGTTCTGAAGCACCCTGACCCCAAGATGTATAAGACCTTTTCGTTTATGGCTGTTCAGTGCGCTTGAATTGCCCTTTGGGGTCAACTTAAGTGATAGTGGTTGATTGATTGTCAGGTAATTGCAATGTTTTGTCCTTGCAATTTCTTGGTGTTGCTTATGGATGGCAATCACAGTGTCCCTTATGTTTCAACACATCATACGACACATGACATACGGTAGTGATAATAAGGCAATTCTGTGATAATCAATATAGTTCACATCATGTTCTACAATAGAGTCAATTACTATTTATTTTGAAGAAACAAAGACATTTAAAACAATTTAGTTCTGATTTTATTGATCAAAGCAGGTAATATGTTTGTGTTTTCACCCCGAAACATATTCATTTACTCACACCACCGTTGTTTATTTACTAAATATAGAGTGCAATCAGCTATTTGAATTAAGTGTCACGCATGGTTGTGTCGGCATGAGCAGAAGTGAAGTTCTTACAGAAACTGCTCTCTTATCCTCCTATAGAAGGACTTATCCCAAGCTGACATTTCCCTACTCTGTCAGCCAATCACAGTCCAGTCCCCTCTACACTGCCCGCAAACCACTTTGACTCCTCTTTTGGTATGTAAATGAGCCTTCAGTGGAACTCCAGTCACCTTGCTCTCCCAATAGCTCAATTCAGGCGGCAAAATAGCAGCAATCATCGAATCAGTGTTTTCTTTATCCCCACAGGCGGCCTGCAAAGACTGTGAAAATGTTGATGACAAATCCGCTTTCTTTGTGGCGAGGTAAGACAGATGTGCTTTTTGAAATCACATTTGTGCATAGAGGATGTGGGGAGAGAGAGGGGGAACGGTGAGGTAGAGGTGAGGGCTAAAGGATTAACAGTTCAGAAAAAAGAGAGGAAAAAAACATTGTCGCAACAGTGCACTAGCCCAGCGGTCTCGCCAACCAATGACTGACAAAATGTGACTCTACAAATGCAGTGTCAAGGGCAGCAGTTATGGACATCGGTGGTGTGCAGTAACCATTTTCAACATATTCAATTGGTCAAAATGGTTGCAAATGATGTAAGTAAAGGTGTAAATTGTCAGACAGAAGACAGAAAGAAATGTGATTTGATTGTTTACCTGGGCTAGAACAGGAGAAAATACTTCACGGTGATTGGTCGAAGCGTCACAACAGCAAAAGAAAGCAGATGAATCTAAATTGTGTTCCATCCAGTGTTGAGAAAAGCCCAGTCCTCATTCTCATCCACAAATGTACAAAGTTCCATTGCGTGCACGTTTTTGAAAAACAACGTAGTCCGTTTTTCTCCTAAATGTTTGTTTTGGTTCAGGTTGTTTTGACTTCCGCCCAAACCACAACGCTGCTCTGTGATTGGTTCCAGTCCCGCCTAAGGGCCCTAAATGCCATGTGATTGGCCCGTTAAACCACTGGTGCAGACTGCAAACGAATCAGCGGGAGCTTATCAAGATGGATTCTCAAGAGAACAAAAATGGCTAGAATTCATCTTGCTGGAAAGGTTACTTCAGGTTGTGTATTAAACACTATAATAACTGTTGCACTTTTATTTTGTGCTGAAAAACAATTTGGCCATGTTTCATTAGGGATGGACTGATCCAGCTTTGACAGTTCCAATACAATGTCGATACTTTGGGCTTTGAGTATCTGCCAATACCTGATATCAACCGATACCAGGCTACTTTCCTTAAAACTTCTTAAACGTCATCAAAAGTTCCTAAAATATTAGGACTTTTTAATACCATAATAATAAGGTAAACATTGTATTTACAGACATTACAGTAAATGTACAACCGTAAAACAGAATCAGTGACAGAATCCTGGAGGTTCTGAGCTTTAAAATGAGGTATCACATAAAGTTATTATATTTACTGGATTGAAGTTAGAAAATGTATGTTTCCATTCTCAAAACGATCACTTGGAGTTGGGCTCAGTATCAGAAGATAAGTCATTAAGTTCTACAGTATCGGCACCAATATCAATATTAGTATTGGCGCATTCCTTTAAGTTCCTTGAACTGTAATATTTTGTGTTGTGTATCTTCCTTATGATGACTTCACTTCCTTCGGGGCCAAGGTCCATTTTCCAAATGTCTCCATCTGCACGCGCCCGTGTTGACTTCTCTATTGTTCTATCAAAAGCAAACTAAAAGGCTACAAGTATATAAAAAAAATCTTTTGCCTTTTTCTATTATGTTTTTGACTTTACAACACAAAAGCACTTGCCAGAGACAAAAAAATTGCATATTTCTCTTCACTTGTATTTGAGGAAATAAAAACGGTCGGTGCCGTTTCCATTATGTCTTTTTCATGCTCATTGAACTCCAATGTTTTGTCTTGTGTGTATTTTCTGTATGATGACCTCAGTTTCTCCAAAGTCCAGAACAATTTCCCAATGTAGCTGTGCGCTCCCCTGTGCTCTCTACAGCTGTCCTATCAAATTAAAACAAAAAGGCCCAAAAATATATAAAACAAATATGTTTTCTGCATTCACAGTCAAGAACCCAACATTTCCAAAAGGCGCATGGTCAGTATACAGTTATTTCCTCCTCACCTGGAGTAAATGTGCCGAGGTTACAGTTCTCCAGCTGCTCTTTCCTGTGGAGAACAGAGTGGATGGTGTGAAAGCAGCAGCAGCCAGACCCCAGCAGGGCCCTGTTCACCTGCTGATAACACCAGCACGGTAACGCCACATTGACTCTGTGGCCACAATTTATAACCTAATGTTTTTTATTCTCTACGTAACAGACACTGTAATGAGGCTTAGCTGCTCAGATGTGGTGCCGCTGAACAAAAGCTGCTAAACTTGCATATTAATGATGTTTTACACATTTAAAGCTTAAACTGTTATTTTAAATAAAGGTGCACTATCTGGTGGAGCGTCTGTCACTGGCTTGTCTCAATGGAATGTCACATTTTAAGGCATTATATAAATCTATACAGCATTTATTTTTAAAAAAGGGTTTTGTTCTGTTGCTAAAAAATACACTGAAAAACACAGATTCTTACTGTGAGCGTAGTCGCCTCTCCACCGATCTGACCTGTAACTGGTCTAGTTGGGTCATTTGGCAAATAAGTAGGATTTTTTTTTTTTTTTTTTAATTATAGGCTTTTTTGCAAAGGTAAAAAGGTCTTGTAAAAAGGTCTTTAGCCTAGAACCTACAACCAATTCATACAGTTATAACTTATAGTCAAAAGACAGTTTCGAAAAGTTATCGACGTGACAAGGTTAGATTAAGATGTGCCAAGTTTTTTCCAGAAAAACAAACCAAGAAAGTCCAAGATATTTTGTTTCCATTTGTTTCCCATTTCAAACATAGAACACAAGATAGAAAACACACGACACAGAGAGTAAAACAAAACAAAGTCAAGACATCCATTAAATAAAAATAAAAAATTCAACACAAACTAAAATAAATCCCATCTGGTCCAGAGTCTATCTTTTCCATTTTTCGAACGTCTGTTATAATTTGTGTCCAGTCCTTGATTATCGGTGCAGTTTGGGTCATCAATTTTTTTGGCCTTCTCCCCTGCAGCCAGGAGTATGCGCCAAAGGTATCCATTCACCGTGTCCATGGCCGGGGTTTTGAGGCCCAAGTACATTTTTTAAAGCATAAACCACAGCAAAACTGAACAGGTTTTCTTCTGAACAGAATCTTTTAAATTTAAGTTTGTCAAGATTATTTGGTTAAGAAACTATACAAATAAACATTGAGTACAGACTTTTTACTGTTGTTTAATGTCATGTTTTCTTTGCATGTAAAGTTCTGTGAGTGTCCAAAAGTGCTATATACTTCTTATCAAATATGCTTATTTTTTATCTGGTTGTTTATGTCCCATCAACTAACCTAAATATTCCAAACTTTTGACTTCATAAAACACATATTGTAAAATGAAGTATTTCCCCTGAGGCTAGTGGTTGTGTTAAGGATTTCACTGTTTGATTAAAGCGTCAATAATCGTGACTAATTCTATCACGATGCGCCTCCTCACCACGATCGTAATTCTAAAATGTGTTATTGCGACATACTTAGAGACGATTTTTCCCATTAGCAGCGGCACCTCGCTCGTTCTCTAACAAAACCACTCCTCGTCGTCTTCTGCTGCCATATGTGTTGTCCTTTCACATTACAGTTATTTAGGCCTGGATTGTCCCGAGCAGAGGCAAAGTGGCAGTAAAGGCATGAGTGTGGCTGTGGTGGGTGGTTGTGTGTGGGGGGGGTGCACAGCTTCAGGATGGGGGTCTAACCGGGACTGACAATTGGCCCTGTTAAAGAGGTGGGAGGATTATACATAAACCATGAGTGAGCTGTGTTCCTCTGCGCATGCTGTGCCACTTTGAATATGAGGATTAGCGTTATGCAGCTACGTGCAGCTGCTAACCTACCCTGCTGTCACTGTATGTAGCGTTTTAAGTCAACTACATTTGAATTAGCATAAAATAATCATTGCAATATATAGATTATTTAAATGCATGAGATTTGCTGGCCATGTAGTCTTGATTCTTTCATGCAAATGCTGTAAGCGACGCTGTGAAGATGGTAATTACCGTTTAAAAATGAACAAATGGGATATTATTGTAAATGCTAAAAAGCAAATATGCAAATAGTAAATATGTCTTCTATGTCACATGTACATATTTATAGGCGGGTATTTTATTCAACCATTAGCTTCATGCATGTCGTTAGAGTTTGGCTTAGCATAACTAAATATGTGTGGAAAGTCGCAATATTTTTAGAGGCAAACCAGCATACATTAACATTAACTCCAAACAGGAAAACAATTGCAACCAGATGTTACAATGATTAAACTCAGAACGGAAATACACATCTTGCCTCAAGGCTTGAGCAAATACAATTTTATAGGTTAGAAAATAGGTTGGTTTATTATGGGAATGTATTGACTAAAATAAGCCTGATATGATCTTCTTTCAGAGGACGGTAAATCAGTTACATGAAGCACATTTACTTGAGTAAGTTTATTAACCTTTATTTAACGAGGAAAGTCCTGCTGAGATTTCAGGGAAGTCTTGGAAAATATAAAGAATCCAAATCTGCCAGCTATTAGCATTTCTGACTCACAAAGGTGATGGACCCCATTTATAAGCTGTATAGCTTCTCAGGGCGTCCATTTCCACAGTGATACTGTTATCATCCAAATATGTATGGACGTGTGCATGTATTTTGTATAAAGTGCTGCAGGTTTGCTGGGAATTCAGTGTGAACTATAACAGGTACAGCTGTCGTAACTCTGGAACTGCCAGATTCTCATTTAGCAGCCGTAACAAACACTCTGCCAAGTGAAGCGGTGAAAGATCTGACCCCATGAAAGGTTGAGCGGCGCAAGTGGAAGGATGAAAATTCAACACTGAAGGAAAAAAGGGGAATGAATGTTATCACAATTACATTAGTAGGACACTGTAGAAAAAGATTCAGTTGTAATCATCTGGACTTCAATCGTAATGGAGGTTTAAGATTCAACCTTCCCGTTGTTTATAATGGTTTGCTGAAACCCTGGAGACGCCCGGGGCATTCTTATGCTCATCAGGTACTCAGTGAGTAGGGAGCTGAAGTCAGGGTACAATAGGCCCATCTCAGTTAGTTTCAATGGCCCATTATCAGGAGCTCCCGTCCTCAGGAGCTCCCGTCCTGTGGGCAGGGCTTTCACAAAGTAGGATATAAACCGGAGTTCTCAGACTTGCTTCACAGTTTGAGAAAAGTTTTATTTTTTCTAAAACAGAGTCCAGATGACTACAACTGAATCTTTTTCTACATTGGAACACTTCTGGATGAATGAGGGATTACATCAGCATTAGTAGGACACCCAAATTTACCATTCAAGCCGTACAACCACACCCCAAAATCCACAGATTAACTCTAAACAATCCACTCCAAGCCATTTTATTGCATTAGTGATAATTAGGTTCTCTCCAGCACTGCATCCAACACTGGCTTCTCACAACAGCATTACAGTGATAGATGATCAGGTAAAGTGGCTAATTGGCCTCTCATGGCTTCGCTGACGACATCGCAGTGTCAACAGTGGACAGGTTGCTTGTTCAACGCTCTCTGAATCCGAACACACTTACAGTAATGCCAGCAGTGTTGAGACAAGCACAATTAATGTCTACAGCATTGGCATTGGAATAAGCCAGTTTGTTGCAGAGTTCAGGTACAAACGTCAGACAGGCACACTCACATCGACATAATTTGGTAATTTAGAGCTAGAGTGAGAATTAACCTCTTAAACCCATTGCAGGGCAGTTTAAATGCAGGGAATGAGAAAGGATCCACCCTGTAGGAGAAAATTGGAGTTGTTAGATAGATTATAGTGTTTTTGTACAACGGAGCAAGTCCATACTAGTACAGGGGAACAAAGTAGCGGGTTCTGAGAAAAAAATGACGAGGTATGGTGCGTTACGACCGCGATAACAAAGGCTTTGAGTTTACTAGGCCTCACAGTGTTTCTGCGGCTCGTTTCAAGCGTTTGCCTCGGTTCGTCCAGAGCATTCGAGGGCCTGTCGTGGACAATAATTCCTCCGATAGCAGTCATTGCACAAGACATCAAGTCGCGGATTTGCATCTAGTTCAAGTCGTTAAAGATGCGTGTCTCCAGGATCTGCCCTCAAGAGCAATCATGTTATAAGAATGTTACCTCATCAAAGAAGTACCCGGAGTTGTATTTTGTTTTGTATTTCACGCTTGTTGCATTAATCCTGTTTAAGATATCCTCAACCCCTCTGATCACTCGGAAAACACTTGGTTTAAAATGTCCCAGCATAGTGAAATCCAGAAGTCTCCAGCACTGTCCATAAATCATCATCATCAAATTGCGTTCATTACAACTGCGTAACTGTGTGTTTATAGCATGTTGGGGGCAAGCATTTTGACCCCTCTTAGATGCTTGCAGTTAGTGCATAATGTGGCGGCCCAGCTGCTCACAGGTACAAAGCGTCACCGACACATGACTCCAGTCCTGGCATCACTGCACTGGCACAGGTACAAAGCGTCACCGACACATCACTCCAGTCCTGGCATCACTGCACTGGCACAGGTACAAGGCGTCACCGACACATCACTCCAGTCCTGGCATCACTGCACTGGCACAGGTACAAGGCGTCACCGCCACATCACTCCAGTCCTGGCATCACTGCACTGGCACAGGTACAAAGCGTCACCGACACATCACTCCAGTCCTGGCATCACTGCACTGGCACAGGTACAAGGCGTCACCAGCACATGACTCCAGTCCTGGCATCACTGCACTGGCACAGGTACAAGGAGTGTCACCGACACTTCACTACAGTCCTGGCATCACTGCAACTGGCACAGGTACAAGCGTCACCGACCACTTACTCCAGTCCTGGCATCACTGCACTGGCACAGGTACAAGGCGTCACCAGCACATGACTCCAGTCCTGGCATCACTGCACTGGCCACGTCACAAGGTGCACGTCACCACACATCACTCCAGTCCTGGCATCACTGCACTGGCACAGTAACAAGGCGTCACCGACACTGACTCAGTCCTGGCATCACTGCACTGGCACAGTACAGGCGTCACCACACATGACTCCAGTCCTGCATCACTGCACTGGCACAGGTACAAGGCGTCACCAGCACATGGACTCCAGTGCCTGGCCATGCACTGGCACGGTCACAGGGTAACACAGCACATGTTCTACGACCTCCAGTCCTGGCATCACTGCACTGGCACAGGTACAAGGCGTCACCAGCACATGACTCCAGTCCTGGCATCACTGCACTGGCACAGGTACAAAGTGTCACCGACACATCACTCCAGTCCTGGCATCACTGCACTGGCACAGGTACAAAGCGTCACCGACACATCACTACAGTCCTGGCATCACTGCACTTGCTTCCAGTTCCAGAGAATCCAATTTAAAATGTTGCTCCTGGTTTTTAAGTCTCTAAATGGTCTGTCTCCCTGTTATTTGTGAGAATTATTGTCCCACCTTGTTCCTGCTCCTCTTTTCAGCTCCTCCTGGATGTGATCAGGTCAAAGCTAAAAAGGAGACCGAGCGAGCTTTCTCTCTCTGGAACAGCCTCTACATGTTAGATCTGCTGAGACACTAGAGCAATTTAAATCTTTGTTAAAAATGTACCTTTTCTCTTTGGACTTTTGACATGAATTGAGTTGAGTCATAATTTTTTTATTAACTTTATGTGTAGTTGTAATTTATTGAAGTTTATGTGTCACTAATCTATTTTATCAAGCTTGTCTATACAGCACTTTGGGCTTTTAAAGTTGTATGTGTGCTTTGGAAATAAACTTTGACATTGACATTGAAGTGTGACGTCCTGATGATATACAACAAGAGTTGGAATGATGCGTAATGTGTCCTTTTTTCATATGCTTTATTTTGTCTGGGAGCATCTGCTGAAAATGTTTCTTTAATCAAGATTTCAATCAAAGTTGGACTATATTAGGACAATCTGGACACTGAAGCGCGTTAGGCCTGGATCCCCCGGCACCCAACAACCACGACAAAAGGTTAGGACTAAGCTGTCGTTACACTGTCCTTTAATATAGTTTTGTATTCATTTAAATTGGATTGTACATTATTGTGAAGCAAGCATCTTGCTGATTTACTCCAAGTTCCCTCACAACAGCATGTCATTGAACCCTGGATACACGCACTGGTGGGTTTCATTTAACAGCGCCAATTAAAACACATTGAAAACACTGGACACAGTTTAAAATGACTGCGGCAGATTTCAATGGATTTTTATGGCACTTGGCATCTGTTGGCGTCATCTGTTTATTTCGCCATATGTTTGGTATGTGCTATTGTTACATTGTTGCACTGCAATCAAATATCAACAAGGAAGGAAGCCTCTTCAAGTCTAATTAAAACCACTGGGAGTCCTCAGCGTCCCTCTTCTCTCACTAAAAGGAAATGGCACAATTACAGAGGCACGACTGGACCTGTCAGCAACCCACAAAAGTATTTCACAAGAACTCTTTGGTCCTGCTCGGCAACAACACTGTCAAAGCATGTCAAAATAAATGGAGAAACAAATATGGTGTTGAGGTGGGAAGTAGCATAGAACTGAACTATGTACAATTACTGGTATTAATAGTAGGATTTTTATTAGATTTTTTATGTTGATTTTTTGAATTAGATTTTTGAATTAGATTTTTGAATTAGATTTGTATTTGTTTATTTTAAGTTTTGTTCGGTTTGAGAAGTCTGTGCTTTTCCCTGACTAGATTTAACAACGGTTTGTTTTCTCAGCCTGTTCCGTTGTTCGACCAATCAGATTGAAATATTCATCATGACTGTCTTTTGTCTGTCTTTTCCCGGTGGCTTTTGGCATGAGCCAGGTTAAGGTGGGGGACCTTCACCAGATAAGTTAGCGCACTTTTAAGAAAGTCAGTAAGCTTTTAATAAAATGACAATGATCATCACCCTTCCTGAGCTGATGCAGTTTGCTGTACTTTATTTTCCACTCTTGCCTGTTCCCAAAGGCCAGTGTGTCCGCCTCCGTATCTGCCCCCTGCTGGTCTTTATTAGCTCTGCGCTCCAGAATCCCTCCATCACACAAGCTAATGGTGCAGAAGCTACATGTATGTGCCCAAAATAAGCCAGTATCTCAGCGGTTACGGACACAATGTAGAGCCTTGCACAGTGTCACGTTGTCAGCCTGACCGCCTTCTCTTTGACTCGTCCCTTGCAGAGGAGGCAGGTTGCTGAAGAGACACTGCTCCGGCGTCACTAAATAACAGTATCGCTAAGAAATGAGCCATTGTTAGCGAACAGTCAGGGGGATGGAGAGAAGAATGAGAGGCCAGCTCACTTGATTAGCGCTGAGTTGGCGTCGTGGGGCGGCACACCGGGAACACAAAGCCATGTCAGGTTTAATTGGCGGAAAAGATTGCCAGTTACAGGTGGTTTATGGCTTCACATTGTGCTGAGACATAATTTTGACGTCAGTAAATGCTCAGCTACAGTGACACAGCTCCGAGAAGAAATGATCGTGTCTGCACCAAGTGATTACATTATTAAGCTTGAATAATATAGGGATATTGATAGTTATTTTGGTATGATCATTTTTGGATTACATTACATCAAATCAAACTTCTACTTCAACTTCTAGTATTTAAAAGGTAAAATACATGTTGGCTTTCTAGATTGCGTTGAACAGCCATTTTTCACGTTAATTACATAGCATTTCTTAAATATGATGGCAAGAAATTTAAGATGGATTCATTTGGACCAGGGATAAAACTAAGCAGTAATTCAGGACTTTTAAATGTATGGCCAGCAAATAAAAGTGATGAAAACTATAATAAAAAGCATGATGAGAATGCCAGGTGCCCGTCTGCAGAGCATAAGGTGATTCATTTTTCAGTGCAGACAAACATATACTGTTTTTAACCTTTATTCTTGAGTTTACTCGGAAGCACTAATACGTACCGTACAGTATTTGTACCCCTGAAAGTATCTACTATAGTTCCATCGTACATGGGTAACGGGCCGTATTTGAATGTGCCACCAAAAGATTCAAGAAAAGATTTGATCAACGATGGACCTGGTCATTTCTTTCAGTGACTAGGCCCTTGAACACTCTAAAAAACATGCATATTAAAAATATACGTTTGAACTTGCCTCAGGATTGCAGTGGGAAGATCAATTCCCAGACTGAGCAGTTCGGTCATTAAATGTTGTCCATGTGTCAGGTTTCTTCTGGCTGCTCCAGCTTTCTTACTCAACCTAAAACGTACAATCATCTGGCTAAGTACTCCTGACCTTAGTGCAATACAATATGATACAAATACCGTTCATCTTGGATAAAAAGCAAATCCTATCATCAGTTCAATGCAGAGCAGACCAGTTCAACAGTTTCAATAAACTTAATGCCTCTGAAAGTAGTCCGTCCTGGATTTACCCTGCAAGGCTGCATAAGGCTTTAGTTGCTGAAAATATTGTCCAGTTCCCTTTTACACACTGGCATGAACGCATCTGCAGCATGTTGCATCCAGCATTTTCTAACTGCAGATTAGCTTTGCCTTCTCTTAAATGCAGCCCATACGATTGCAATTACCGAGCCCTACAGCCAGACAACAAAAGGCCACGATTAGTCTGTTATATCATTTTTAATGCTCCCATCTAGGGACGCTCATGAACATGCATTTATCCCTGACCTTGCTGCATAAAATATGACCACCGGACACGCCACGCAACCCTCTTGCTTGTTACATGTTAATTTAGCTTCAACATCCCATAGTGAATCCATAAATCAGGGTTTGCGCATTTGCCTCGGTGACATTTTGATGCTCTTTAGGAGGCAGTGGGAGGGCTGCAGAGGCTGGGGGAATTGGAGTCGGCAGATGAGCAGAGAGGCATTTATCCAGATGTCAGGCCTAAGAAGAGCTTGTCAGACTGCGACTCACACGTACAGATGCTGGTAGACACGCTGAAGATGGGCTGCACTGAAGAGACGATCCCGGCAGCAGAATATACAAGTGGTGACTGATGGTGCAGGAGCTGCGACTTTGTGGTGTTGTCAGGTGTTTAATCAGCTCTTCAGCTGCATTTTGAATGTGTCTATGTGAATCAGTTGACTGTGTTTGAAATACTGTTGACAAAAGTGGTCACACTTTTAACATGACTCATTACAGTGTAATGGTTAGTGGAACGACTTGTATTAAGAACTTGTAAAAACAACTTCCAAAGAGCAATATAATTACATGTCATTACATATTGCATTACACTGTATATAATGAGGCTGCCATGTTATATCAAAATATGGAAAATATTACTTTGGAAGATAATTATTTTAGCAGTCAACCATTTAAATGGCATGTTTGCATAGGTTGAACATTTCATTTTCTTTCAAATTAAAGCCAGACAAACAATAGACATGAAATTAAATACTATACTTACCATATATAACAGACACAAAAGACTGTGGTACAAGATTTTGCACCATAAGATTTCCAATCCTGATGAGCAAATCAATTTGAAATTGAATTGAATTGTATTTTAAACTGTAGCATTTCGCAACTGCAAATCAGCTTGATGCATCCCATATGATGGCAATTACTGAGCAACATGTACAGGATATGAAATATCCAATTTGTTGTAAATGATGACAAACTCTTGTCTCCATGGGTATTCGTGAATCTAGCAATATTTGTATATATGATTATATATATATCATTAATTTGCTGTTGACTCAATGAATAGAGCTTTTATCTCATATTTCACAGGTTTAGAAGAGGCTTGTCTGACATTCCCGCTCACACACACAAATCCTGGTAGACAGTTTTGTAATGGCCGCACCGAGAGTGTCCCAGCCGCAGAACACATGTGGTTGGTGGTGGTGGAGCCGTGACTCGGTGTTGTCAGGTGTTTGATTAGCTGAGCGCACCGCTGGGCCCTGTCAGATGCAGCGCAGCAGGAGGAAGGGATTCTGCTGATGAAGTCTGCTCTGTGGAACGACTTGATCCACGACGTGTGATGAGCAAAGCAGAGACAAATAGGGCTGAAGACGCAGGGCTGGAGGCGCAGGGCTGGAGGCGCAGGGCCGGAGAGTGCGCAGGCTGCGAAGGCGGCAGGGCTGAAGACGCAGGGCTGGAGGCGCGCAGGGGCTGGAGGCGCAGGGCTGGAGGCGCAGGCGTGGAGACGCAGCGCGCTGGAGGCGCAAGGGCTGGAGGCGCAGGGCTGGAGACGCAGGGCTGGAGGCGCAGGGCTGGAGGCCGCAGGGCTGGAGGCGCAGGCTGGAGAGAGGGCATGGAGGCGCAGGGCTGAGGCAGCAGGGCTGGAGGAGACAGCGGGCTTGGAGACAACGCCATGGGGTGCAGAGGGGCAGGGCTGGAGGCGCAGGGCTGGAGGCGCAGGGCTGGAGGCGCAGGGCTGGAGGCGCAGGGCTGGAGGCGCAGGGCTGGAGACGCAGGGCTGGAGGCGCAGGGCTGGAGGCGCAGGGCTGGAGACGCAGGGCTGGAGGCTGGGAGCACTGCGAACACATCTGTGGAGGGCTGAAAAAAGACTCGAGCGACAGAACAAAATGGAACTTTAAAAAAAACAACATAATTCTTTGACTTCACTTCTTTTAAATTCCAATCAGAAGAAGAATGGCTCAAGTTAAAATACAGTGATACTTAAATATAATCCATATGATGAGAATGTATATTATGATATATCTTATGCATTCAAAAAAAGGAATTTTGTAGGATGAAAACCACATACAAACTAGTGTAAATCTCCATATTCTATGTTTCAAAATCAAAGTGACACGGGACTGGCCCCTTGTACTCCCCAAATCCCCACATAATAAACTAAGTCAGTATTTTGCTGTTTTTTCATTCCCCTTTCACTCAGCAGTCTGAAGTGGTCAAATCATTTTAAAAATACTGTGCACTTAATACCCATAGTTTGAAATTGCACTGAGGACAGGACAGAACTTTGCAGTTTAAATGTCAGGTTGCAGATTTGTTGACCTGGTTTAAGGCGAATCTATTTGTCGTTACTGAAAAGAGTTCTTCTTTGTCAGAATTAATACTCACAAAACCTCCATAACGTTATGACATTATTCAACGTGAACGCGACCTATTGAATACTAACATTTGGAAACCGTACCTTTTTTGTTTATGAAGCCAAAAGCGCTTTTAAGTCGCTTTATTTTCAATGTGCATCTTGGATTTCGGTGGATTTGCTGTAATGTTTGTTCCTATTGTTGACATCAATTCTATCATGAAAGGAGCTGGTGCACTGACAATCACATTTGAGCCCACCATTCACCAAAAAACACACAAATCTGATCACATTTTTTTCCCATTAGAAAGCCTAGACAGTTTGTGGGCAGTTTTTCCTTATCACCACTGCACGGTTGAATGCCTATTGCCTACAGAACTAAATTACCCACTTCACGTAACCATAACCAAGTAGTTCTTAGGCACTTTCATTTTCAAGTAATTGCTTTTTTGCAGTTGTTTCTGGATTCGATGTAACGAGTTAGGTGGGTTAATTAAACACGACTGCTTCTCATTACGCTGAGACGCGCTGAGTTTGATGGGACTCGTAATTTGTTTGTAGAAAACTGCACATTGACCTGCTACAGTGTGGATTTCTGTCTGGACATTCATTTTATAACGGCAGCACTTTGTCCGCAAGGCCTTCACATTTGAATATAGACGCGATATGTATTTCCCTCTAAAGCGTTTCGGCCTATATAGGACAGATTGGCATTATCGAAAATGCCACGTTTGTTTTGGTTGATAGGGTAACATATAGCCGCAGCTCTGGGTGACATTTTGATATAGATTTATTTGAAATGTTAGCTCTCTGCCCTGCATCAAACCATCATGTTTGTTTGTTATTTTATGTTCCATTTGACGTGGCAACCATTTCGTTGCATCAACCTTATATAAGAAAACGTCAATTTCCCCCAAAGGTATGTTTTACAAATTAAAGTTAGTGGAGAAGTGGTTTATGTTTTGCTGAAAGCTGAATTTGGAGTCAAGCTTTGGTTCGCTCGTGGTGCTGTGTCCAGGAGGCAGATGAAAAAGCCTGTCGAATTAAAGGGCATGTGCGCCGGGCAATCTCTCCTTTCAGATCCGGCCTGGTCTTAAGTACTCTGTGAATCGGCCTGCCTTTGAAGTCACAGCAACAGTGATATCTTTGTTTGGAAGCAATTTTATTTCCTGACCTCGATGCTGAAGCTTTGGCGTAATGATGAGGAAGAAAAGGACCAGGCCATTAATGCTGGCAAAGATTTGTTTTCTTTTTCCTTCTTGGGTGTTTTCTTTAGGTACCACAAATCTCTCCATTAACTTATAGTAAAAGTGTTGCAATCTAATATAAATCTTCCAGCTAGGTGCTCCCAAACAAAAAACGTATAGGCCCAGTTTTGGGGAAAAAAATACATTCATGAATTTAAACAACACTTTTATAACAATGCCCTGTTTTGGTGTTTGATTTGAGTCTCTTCTTCCGATTGTCCTGCTCTTCTGATTCTGATTGCCCTGTGTCAGTCCTTGGGTTCTTTGCCTGACAATTAACACTTTAGTATTATCTGCGGGTAAATTTGTTCGCAGAAGAACCACAGCAGTCTCCGAACATGACATGACAACGTGACATAAGTGACACATACATACAGCCTCTGGTTATCACAGTCTGCTACAGTCAAGCAGCAGAAGCTTAAGGTGCTGCATATGGGTGGGATCAGTCTTCTGGTTGCTGTAGGTACAAAACTATTGCTGCGCCGTAAAGTTGTCCTTGAGGGATCATGCAACGTCAGCCAGAGCGATGAAGCAGAACCTCCACATGCAGTGGGAGTGAGGTCCAGAGTTAGAGACCTGGCCTTGCGCAGTAGCTGAGTCCAACACGTGTTTCTGACATGTTTTCCGAGTCGGGGGTCAGAGCTTCTGCGATTCTGAAATATGCAGCATCAATGGCCTGCTTAACTGTGGTCACTCTGTTTCTGAGAAGTGACAAATTAGCACGGAATGATGCGTCAAATGCAGCAAGAACAACGAAATGTACCTTAAACAATTTTTTAATGCATTCCATTTTTGTTGCACAGTCGGGCTACATTGTGTCATTCATTCACTCCCTAAACTTAGTGATTGTACGCTCCTACCCTTGCCCCAGCTGCCCTCAAGTTGATGGACGCGAAAACAAATAGCATTCATCCATGGTGGGAGAAGGGACAGAGATGGGACGGAACCCGCAATTGTTTTCTTAGACTCTGCCACCGGAGTGACAGCCACAGCATATGATTTTATTTGATCTATTTTCCCAGGTTGTGCTCCATAAAAGGCTTAAAGTCCTCTGTATTTCCAGTCCTGCCCCTCTATGCTCTGATATCTAGCATCATCCATCAGAAAATTAGCTTTGCATGTCTTTGATGTCCAAAGTAACAGTAATATCTTTGTTGGGAAGCCATTTTTCTACAGCGCTGTCGTATTGATGAGGAGGAAAAGGACTAGGACCTTGTCATTAACGCTGCGCACTGAACCCCCGTGACCTCTGATGTGCTGCCACAGACTATACGCGCTTTGTCTTGCCAGCACTTTCAAAGATGTGAGTGGGATTTGTGAAGCAGATCGATGCGGAATGATATGGCTGAATTAAATGGCAATTCATCAAATGTTTGCACAATGCGGACAGCTTTCTTCAGCTCATGGTTCATTTGTGCTTTGTGTGTTGATGGTAATGGTTTTATAGTGCTGGGGAATAGCATCAATCAAATTGGACTTTCTACAGGTGAAAGCTTTAGCAGCCTATATTTGAAAGAAAATTGCAAAAAAAAGAAAAAAAGTGTGGTATGCGTGTGTATGTGTGTTTTTTTCTTTTTCTTTCAACAATGAAATATTTAGTGATTTTCTGTTCTGTGTTTGATTGTATTTGCAGCTTTCTTGGCCAAGTCTCTCTAGTAAAAGTTATTCTGAATCTCAATGGGACTTCCTGGTTCAGTAAAGGTAAATAAAAGAAAATATATTCACTGGATCTATTGATATTGGTGTTTTTGTAGTATTTCTTTGTCATTTTGCACACAGACAGCTCAGTTTTTTTTTTAATTCAAGAGCGGCACATTCTTTCGTTCTTTCTTTCTTTTTCATGGGTGACTTGGGCCAAAGTGGCAAACATCCACAACACAATTACAAAACGACATTTGAGAAACTACATTTAAAAGCATAAACATTGTTTTTTTTGGTTTTTTTACAGAATTATTGCTCTTTGTTTTCAAAAACCCTCAGCGAAACCAGTTCACATAACCGGAGTTCAGAGTGACCACAACCTGTAGAAAATGCACAATGATGAACAGAACAGAACATTAAGGACGTCAGCATAATCCAACGGACGTACCAGATACTAGAGATGAGATACAAGATGTTTACAGGCTTGATGAATGAAGCAGGATTTGTATACGATAATAAAAGCTTTATCTTAAAATTTCAAAACAGATTCTGCAAGTGAGGCTTACAGGGGCGCTCTTGGTGTAGGACAAAGCCATGGTACTTTGGGATGTCATCTGGTAACACACGTCTATGTGAGAAAATCATGGCTTTGTTCTCTTATAATTCTTGCTTATTTACTCAATGACATTGTGAACCCAAACTGCCAAAATGCATTTTTTATTATCATATATTGGGACATTTAATCTTTTATCTTTATGTGAATGTAAAGTAAGCATGTTTTTATGTTTTATTATATGTAAATGGGGTCCATTTATGTTAATGTTGGAAGAGCAAACTACAATACATACATCCATGGACATCAACATTTCAATTACAATTAATAATGGTTTTCATTTACAACCAGTTAACCAGATGACCTGTTACATACAAGCAAAAGTGCTTGGTTTGGAAACATTAGCAAGTGTAACGGTTATTTATTCACCATTAACTATATTTATGTCAGTCTTTATGAAGCCTCGTTTATATGTTTGATGGTCAGTATCGTTGTCTTAGGAAGCTTTTGGTTTCTGCCACAATTTCAATGGGATTTGGTAAAGCCCTAATTATGGTTTTGAAGTGTGTTGTTGTGGCAGCCTTGCCTCCGTCAGTCTGCCCCAGGACAGCATGTGTATCTACAATAGTGGCTTACCACCACTGCATATGGACTGAATGAATAATGACAACAGTGTAAGGCATTATTAAATGTTGCCAGTGAGCTGGTCTTGCAGAAAAAAATACAATAAAAATACTAAATAAATAACCATTAGTCATAACATTGTGTTGGCTTAAAATCAGACTGTATTGTTTTGCCAGAAAGTAACACAACTGCAACAATGCTTTGAAACACAGCTTTAATATCCATTTATTTTATGAAATATAAAATCACTAGACTGCTTATTACTGCATGTCTTTTGGTGCCAAGTGTCGCTGTCCAAAGTGCTGAAAGCAGTGCACTCCCTTTACTCAAAATAAAGACCTGCCATCAAACTGCTGAACTCTATGCTGTAAAATCCTCTTTGTCAAGTCATAATGCAATAGTCAGTTCACTGTATACACATATTGTGAGAATACTATATTTTGCACAAGTTCAAGTTGAAAGATATGTTTCCTTTAGTTGAAACTGAACAGCACCGGGCCCCGGCATGATTCATGCCTACTGGCTAAGGAAATTTAGACCTCCATGAGCGCCTGGCAGCACAAATGAACTCATAATTTAGATTAGACAATATCAACATCATGGTTTGTCTCGCAGTAAGTCTTTCTTAAGGACAGTTCAGTCAGGATCAAGTAAAACTGAATACAATTATAAGAAGCGGAACATTTGAAAGGAGTGCATGAGTGCTCAGATGCATGAAAAATTTGTTTAGACTGGCTGCCATGTTTCTGTCACTCAGCCCCAGGGCAGCTTTGGTAATAGAAGCAGCTTAAACCACATGTAAAATCAAATATATATATGGCTGAAATAAAAGGTGCACGGTGTCATTATTGCCTATTGTATCACCAGGTAATGCAAAGTACATTTTATTACAGAATATTTGAGCCGAGAAGCATCTGCTGATGGTGGCTGAGACGTGAGGACTTGTTGTGCTCTCCTCCACAGTAACACGCCTCAGCTGTGTGGCCCATTAGAAAGCCCTTAATGTCCCTGTGCAGACCCGGCTTGATCCACACCGCCCCGAGGAGCCATAAAATGTTGATTTATCTGCCTCTCCTGCTGCTCTGAGCATCCAGCCCAGAGAGGAGCTAATGATGGACCGCTGCTGCTGCTTAACGTCGACTTTGAGCTACGCTTTAAATATGGAACGGGAAAAAGGAAATTAGCCCGAGTTTTTGCAATGTGGTTCCAACAGCCACCGAGGCCCCAGACGTTGAGTTGAAACATGTTCCCTCTAATGAGAAACGCACACACGCAGAGAGAGAGAGATCTGGAAGGTAAGCAGGGGGATGTAACTTTAATTATTTTGATCTGGTTCGTCATTAAGTTGTAAGAAGGAGTTATTAGGCTGTAACTTGATGCATGTGGTTCCAGGAAGGACACGTTATAAGTTAGGGACCACAATGAAACTTGATCCTTGAAGAGTTAGCAAGTGCAGAATGAATTCAAGTGTGTAATTACAACAGGTTCATGTTTGATGTATTTATTTATTTATCCGATAAGTTGTATTCATGTAGAAAACCTATGATAAATATTGATCATAGTTTTACATGAGTCAAGTGGAAGTGTTTGAAGAAAAGTACAATACAGGAAGTAACACTGAGCAAAGGCCTCTCCCCATCTATGTCCTTAATACATAAACTTCAGAAAACCAAGGTGTTGTCATCAGTATTTAACAAATAACTATTGTGTAAATCAGATGAGCTTTGGCCCTGGTGCATATCGTGATAGAGTGGTAACACTTAATAACTCTGGAGAACGAGACAAGACTCTGAGCAAAACCTGCTGCTTCTAACAGGTTTCCCAGCTCGCAACAGCGTGGTGTCTATGTGACGGATTCATGGTGGTAAAGACTTAGAGCTGCAACAAACAATTCATTTAGTAGATGATTATTTTATCCATTAGTCGACTAATCAGATTACTATTCCTACGGCTTTTTGAAATACATTTTGGACTAAATGAAATGTGGGATATGGTGACTGAAAGCTTCTAAATAGAGAATATTTTTGAGTAATTCTGACTTGTTATTCTTTTTTTGTCATTTTTATTTGATAATGCCGCTGTTTTTTTGTTTTTTTTTAATGTATTTTTGTATATGTTTCAAAGGCTTTATAGTACAGATAATGATTACAATTGTTTTAACAGTCCATTAGTCACGATTATTCAGATAAATCGTTGCAGTTCTATGGATGTATTGGCCAAGATTAGCGGGAGTGGGAGCGGATGAATAATGTACTGTAATTCTTGTGTCCAAGAAGCGGCATACAAATAAATGCCGTATCATTAGCTCCTATTTTACGCCGTTTGCATCTGAAAAGTGAAAATAGTTTACCATAAAATACAAGCCGTTCCTGCAGAAAGTTCTGAATCCCACTGTAGTCATTGAGGGTCAAATATCTGAGGTCATCTAAATTCAAAATGGCTGCCATCATTGTATCTTCCTCCTTCTTCGTCACCAGCTTGTAATTATATCAGTGGCAATAATTCTGCTCGTCTTTCTCCTCCTCCATCTCTCTCCTGGATTCAACTTGAGTTTGCATTCCTCACAGTGAGTGCCCAGGTGATAGCCAGCTCCCTCCACATTAAAATTCCCTTCAGTGCTTCTTTATTTCCCCAGACTCTTATCCCCACGTTTCTGCTGTATTTACACAGACACCGAGCTATCACGACAAGACAAACCGCTCAGAGCAATCGAAAGACAATGTTAACTTTGTCCAACAAGCGCAATGAAGTAAATCAACACCACCTCCAGCTAGGATCGTCCAATATTTTTTTTATACATCACTGTCCATTCATTAAGACAGTTTCTTAACTTTTCCCCAGACAGGATTGAAGTCAATTATTTCACTTTTGCCACTTGACATTTCGTCGACAAAAGCTGTAGATTTGTCTGTTTTGTTCCGTGTCTCCGTTTGGATTTGCCCGATTAAAAGACCCCCATTGAAATGAAAAGCCAGTGCACATTGTAGCTTGATTGAAGTGCGTTGACACATTCGCAGTCTGATAATCCCGCAAGGTCGGCCCAGAGTTCAGCAGTGATGGACAATAGGGGAAGAAAAGGACACATTCTGGTTTGGATTTGACCCAGAGACTTTTGCACTTATCTCCTCAGAGAAAAGAGTGAAGAAAGAAAGAAGAAAAAAAAAAAAAAAAGATCAGCACGAGTTCTGGCCACAAAGAGCCTATTAGCATCGCTCTGACTGATCACAGAATGTAACGTCTGCTCTGCTTTATGTTTATCTTGAAAACACACGGTTACGTTTCATATATATTGGCACGGGAACTGTACTTTGACCGCAAACTTTCAAGCGATACACTTTTTTAAAAGGTCTGCATTTGTTTTTTTAGCGGTCACAAATACAGAAGCTGCTTGCACAAATTAACATGTGGAGGAGAAAAAAAAGAAACGAAATAAACGTCAGGTACAGTCCGTTTAACCTCCTTTCCTGAGGTTCCATTGCTTCATTGGATTATAATGTCACATCGTTAATCATCTCGTTGCCGTGGCACTGAGTAGAGCACGATTTATTGGTCTTCAATGCAAAACCAGCTCATTTCGTTATTGAACATGTGCAGCGTATAGCTCGTTCCTCGTCAAGAACGTATTGTCATTTGCGTTATGTTAAGTAATCCTAAATCATCTAAGAGCACAAAACACCGCTTGATGTTGGAGAGCTCCTCTTTTAAGTCTGTTCGCCTGCACCTGACGCATTTAGATCATTTTTGGCTCTGAAATTTCCTTCAAAACCCGACTGAGCAACGGTTAAGTCAGCAAACGACCAAAAACAAGCATCATAATTATCTAAAAGCTTTGATAAATTAAAGGTTTTGGTAAATCAAACTCAAAATCCCGCGATAGAGATTTGCCTCGTATCCAGACTGGACCATTTCAGATTTTAGTTAAAATCAACCAAATCAAACTTTTACACCTCAGATCAACAGCGTTTGAGAGGTTTTTCCGTCCCCTGTGACAGTTGTTTTCCCCTTCTTTCCTGGTGTTTTGTTTGTTGCAGCAATAGTAATGACTCGACAACAAAGTGAGATGCAACATTTAATTCAATAAAGTATATCATTTGTCAGCTTCATCATCAATAAACAATATAAGAACAATAAGTTACATCACAAGCAGATAATACGAAGTCATTGAAAACACTACAAATAAAAGCGTACGTACGTTTGTGGAGCCCGGTAAAAGAGATGAAGCCTCATCCCCGGTTTCTACTCTCTCTTTCAAACAATCAGAGCAGTAACCAATCACAGGACACGCCCGAGACAGCACTGACCAATCACAGCACAGGTCCAGGACAAGAACCTGTTTTTCGCATGCATATAAATACCACACCGACCTGACGGAATAAACGGATTTTGTAAATGTGTCGCTGAGGTTAGAGTTCTTTGGATTTTAAACTCTTAAACTGTGAGCTTTAGCTTATTTGAATATAAGGTATAAATCCATTTGTTCGGTCTCCGTTTGAAGCTAACGTAACCTGTGCTTTTTTTTTTTACCCATATTGGTAATTATTATTATTATTTTTTTTATATTTTGCTTTAACTTATACTAAAGGTACATTATGTAACTTTTCCATTTTCTCCACAGAGATTTTATTGCACAACATGGCATTGAACATATCTATCTTATTGGGGTGCCACTAGGGCTGGTTACAGGTCAGATCTGTGGAGAGAAAAAACCTGCTCACAAAAAAAAAAAAAAAAACATTTAAAAAGTATATAAAAATTAAAAAATATATAATACATGTTTTTGAGGTAAGTAAAAACCCTTGTAATTGAATAAATGCAAGATAGATCTGTTTAATGACCTAGAGTGCGACAAAGCAATAACATCTCCATGGAGACAAGCTGGTTTGTACTAGCGGAGCTACATATTGCAGCTTTAACTATCTATAACTAGTGAGTTGATATGAAAAACTAAAAACTTACAAACGTTAAGAGTATCTTAGGCAATGGGTCTGGTTAGAATCTTCCAGCTTTTGAATCCTAAATCATTTTTCGTTGAATCATATGGTGGACATGATTTGAAATATCAAAAAAACAAATGATTCTTCTTTCAAAGCAAAAACAAAAACATTACAGTTGTCCACCATGTCCATTTTTATACAGGAACTTCAACATTTCCATGATTTTAAATGCAGTGGTGGAAAAAGTACTCAATTTTGTTATTTAAGTAAAAGTACAGATAAGGAGCAAAAAACAAAACAAAACCTAAAGTACAAGCAGCACAAACATTTTGAAGTACTCATTCAAAAAGTACTTTAAGAGTAAAGAGTAAAAGTATTTAACTGGTAAAGTGTCAAATTTTGTTTTGTATTTAACCTTTATTTAAACAGAAACGTCCCTGTAGAGATGTTAAAGTATCTTAACAGCAGCAATTCCAAACTTTCTTAATTTTTTCCACTGTATATTTTTGTTTTCTCTTGAAGTCAAAACCTTTTGGCAGAATTTCCCCATAAAGGTGCTAAAAATAATGCCAATAATAATAAAATTAATAATAATAATGCCCATCCATATGAAAAGTACGTTCTACTTTTTAGTCCAGTTCAAGTACAGATAACTAAAAAATACAGTACTTTTACTTTTGTACTTACTTACTTTCCACCACAAACGCTGCAAAAAACCTCCGACCTGCATTAAGCCTGGTTATAGAGATGTTTTCCTGCTTAAAATTCTAGACTGTCCAAACAAACGGCGCGGCGCTCTTTGTAATAAAACAATGGCATTCTACCAAAGGTCTACAGTGATAATCCCAGTGTGTACGTCCCATTAGCGGCCCCTGGGAGCACATGTACACACGGCCATGATGGAGAGGGGGCGATGTAACAGGGCAGGCTCCAACTGGAAACCAGCTGCCGGGGTCAAAGGTCGGGGCGGGTCGGATCACCGCGGCGACGCGGTAATGATGGCTCCTACCTGTAAAACACAAGCAGAGCGGACAGGGCCCATCAATCAGCTGCAGGCCCCACGGAGACGCAGGAGGGAGGGCAGCGTGTATGTCCCCCGTGTGAGGAAAGATACACAAATACAGTATCACAAGTACACAGGCAGATACAGTATACAGTGTCACAAGTACACGGGCAGATACAGTATACAGCATCACAAGTACATGGGCAGATACAGTATACAGTGTCACAAGTACACGGGCAGATACAGTATACAGTATCACAAGTACACGGGCAGATACAGTATACAGTATCACAAGTACACAGGCAGATACAGTGTACAGTATCACAAGTACGCAGGCAGATACAGTATACAGTATCACAAGTACATGGGCAGATACAGTATACAGCGTCACAAGTACACGGGCAGATACAGTATACAGTATCACAAGTACACGGGCAGATACAGTATACAGTATCACAAGTACACGGGCAGATACAGTATACAGTATCACAAGTACGCAGGCAGATACAGTATACAGTATCACAAGTACACGGGCAGATACAGTATACAGTATCACAAGTACACGGAGAGCAGATACATCACTTTTCACTATACGTGTTTACATATGTTTACATAGGTTTGTGTGAGCTTCTTTAGGACACAGCATCTCCCTCATCACTGCCCAAAGCACGTAACTCCCATAACGTACATAACGTCGTGTTCTAATCCATGAAGCGCCATCGAGAAATTATATCCAAAAAGTATTGTAGATTTAAAGCCTAAATGAAGTATGATACAGGACCTTTTTGACTGATTAATGATAAAAGTGCTATTGTTTAGCTGCAATGTCCGTGTAGACCCTCAGACGTCCCGGTAGGTTCCACAGCAACAGAAAATGTAATTCTGTCAACTGGACAAACGTTTTGCCACTCATCCAAGTAGCTTCTTCAGTTCATCTGACAAACAACTGCAGAGTCAGAGATGTAAAGGCAGTGACTCACCAGTTCTGCTGAAGAAGACCAATGTCTTCACTCTTAAAACCTTTGTCCAGTTTCTATTGATTAGCTGCATATATAATGTCTGCATAAACATATTGATGTACTCATTCACCCACGTGTTCATACAGTTTCCGTTAAATGGAAACACTATTTCAGAGGAATTTGCCAAAATAGCACAAAATGGAATGGGAGGAGTTAAAGGTGCAAAGGTGGGTGCTCCTTATGTCTGTCTCCCTGGAGATGTAACACATCACCAGGTCTCGTTATAGGTCTTTGGAGCCGCTCATAAGAATACATGCTTTTTAACAAGTTTATTTTTCATTAAAAAATTTAAAAACAACGTGGAAAAAGATTCAGTTGTAGTCATCTGGACTCTGTTTTAGAAAAACAAAACGTTTCGAGACTCAAAGAGTCATTCTCAATCTGTGAAACCAGACTTGTTTCACAAATCCAGATGACTACAACTGAATTGTTTTCTACAATGGAACACTGTTGGACGAATGAGGGATTACACGACATTTAAAACAACCTTTAAAATAGGACACTGCAACACGACATAGTGTCAATATTAAGTACTTATTTTAGACAAATTATATTTATTCAATGGCAGTTAGTTTGACGGTGAAAATTAACCTCCTGCTGTTTACAACAGTTGCATACATAAAATTCCCTTCTCACCCTCTGCGGGTGGTCTCGTCCCTTTTTCTATGCTCTGATCCTCTACCAGAGACCCTCGAGCAGGAGGGTTCTGTGCAGTATCTTTGCTGTTCCTATAACTGCACTTTTCTGGACTGAGATGTCATATATGTGTGTGTATATATATATATATATATATATATATATATAAAATCAACCATTATTTCATTGATAATGTATTTAAAAAATGATCGTTGACTAGTCAACTATTCGAAAACATAATCTATACTAAAATAATCACGAGTTACAGCAATACTATTATTCCTGGGGTCCGCATAAAAAAGCGCATACAGTTAAATAAAATCACGGCATACAAAGATACAATTGATAATTACATCATCAACAAACAAAGTCAAAGTTAACCAGATTTCTTCAGGAGTTTACTCAGCCTCTCCTGGTGCCTTATTATTCCCTTTCATTTGTGAATTATTAATTGGAACAAAAAAGTAATTTATTCATTGTATTCTAAAGGTGTCACAGGTGGCGGCCAGTAATTTATGAATGGTGGTCAGCGCTGGAGTTTTAATTAAGTCCAAGCCAAGAGTTCAGTGTGCAAGAGATGGAAGTGGTCCATTAATCACGCAGCGGGCCGGACACTAGAGGCACACTCACTTTTATCTACACCACTGTTAATAGGTGGAGTGCACGGAGTCTACAAAGAGCAGCTTTTATCTGGGAGTTTGATAAAGCTCATTAAATTCTGACCAAGTTAGTTCAGGGTGGGCTTAATATCAAGAGGACAGTGGTTAGAAAATGGTTAAATTGAATCCGCAAATGTGTAAAAAGGGAGTTTAAATAAGTGCGGTGATTCCTGGCCCCAGAGGCTCGGCGTGGCGGTGGTGATTGTATTAGAAATAATAGACCTACTTAATAATTTTCTAGGCCAAATTAATGTCATATTGCGGTGGTTAAACATAAAACTAGGGCTAGAGAAATAGAGATAATTGCATTTTTTTCCCCATTCACTATTGGGATTAAACTTGCAATAGGATGACATTTTGAACATCCAGGAGAATTGACAGAAAGATTGATGAACTGACAAATGAATAAAAGAGTCACATGTATCTTCACAAAGTTTTTTTAATAAAATATACATTAAATAATAATAGTTAATATTCCAGCCCTACATAAAACTTACAAATAAGGCGAATATAGAAGTAATAAAGCTTTTCTAATTATGTTAACAGCCTATTTATGATGAATGGGGATCTGGCCCTTTAACTCCGACAATTTGTGGCGGTAGTTTAGCGCGTTAGCTCACATGGAAGTAACACGACAATGCAAACCGCTGAAACAAAAGCCTTTTAAAGTATCACCAAAATCCCATGAATCGCTCTGTGTCACTGCGATCTCGTGTAAGTCTCCTCCTCTGCGTGCGACGACTTAAAAACCGCAATCGTCTTGGAGTTGCGCCATAGTTTAACATGCTCAACACAAGCGCAGCAAAAACCAACGCACCAGTGTGTTTCGCCTCAGCCGTCCTGCACAGTCAGTCAGTGGAACGTTTATAATGATGCAATTAATCACCACTTTCCCGATGCCAATATATTTTCTAATGATTGCCTGTCACGGTGCCAATCAGATTTGGATATTCTGTGTCCTGGGGTCATTCTGTCGTAACACAAGACCGTTTAGATGACATAAATACAAATAAAAAACAAGAATAAGAGGGGAAATAACCATAAACAACATGATTAATACGACGAAGACCAACTAACGGACAAAATCGCACAGTTTACACGTCTGTGGGTTCAGTTACATGAAAATTGGTAGGACTTTTATTGTAAATATTCTCATTTTAAAGTAGGTCTTCCAGTTGGAATTAAAAGGAAAGTTCCATGTTGCATCTTTAATAGGAATATGAATCGATAACCACACATTTGCGTTTGAGTTTTTGAAGCTAGTCTGCAAAACGTGGCCCAGTAATTACAGAGATATGAACCATAAACTGTACAAAACCTAGCTTTCCTGTCCCAAAGGCTTTTTTTCTGACCAGGCAGTTGTGAGGGAAGAGACAAACAGTTGAGGTCGGGCAGCGAACGGGCAACGATGTGGGCAATGCCTTTAAATCAGACACAAAATGACTTTTTTTAACCAGCACTCTTCCACCGTGCCAATTCCACCATATAATTCAGACATTTCCTCCAGCTAAGACTCTAAAAGCAAATGTTGTTTTGTTTTGTTTTGTATTTGTTGTATTCTTTTCAGTTTGCTCTCTCAACATACAGACTTTCATGCGGAAACAACAAAATAGTCCAATCTGCTCTTAGAAGTTTTATTCTGGCATCCGTGGAACGATATGGCACAGTTCAAAGGCTGTTTTGGTAAAAATGCATTTTTCTACCGTAGGGACACAAATATTGTATTCATTCACGTATTTCTTTTTTAAAAATGTATTTATTAACCTTTATTTCAAGAACCCATTTTCCTTAGTGGAGACTTGGGCCAAAAAAGATCACCACTTAAAGTAGCACCTACGCACACCAAACTTTCCAATCCTGCACTCAACAAGATTTTCGCAGAATGATATCTAATTTATATCTAATCTAAGCTTGATTATTAAGTATAAGTGTAAAAATTAGGCAAAATGTATACTTCTAGACACATTTTCAGTCAGATCTAGTTTTCTCAACAGCTAAACGAAACATCCAAAATCCACTCGGTTCATTTTATTGTCACATCAGTTACATAAAAATGAACCAAGGCATTTAAACCTGGCTCTGTCCATTCTTCAGATTTAAATGTACCAAATATGCAAACAATGCCATTTTTACACATAAAATGCCCTATTTCCATATGAAAAAATGACATGATGAACAACTTGTACTACACATTTTTCTCACCAGAAATAACTAAACTACATGAGAAGTTTCAAATTGCCTTCTTTAAATGTAAGATGTTTTCCTCTTCACCTGTTGTGATGTCATGTAAATGTAACCAATACATTTCAGCAAACGCCTTCCCCTCCACGTGCAAGTATCAGTGGAGGTGCAATGGAAAGGAGGAGTACAAGGGGCCAGAGTTGAGCATGAGGGGCAGAATACACGGAGCTGGAGGCCTGGGAGAGTGATGGGAAAAGTATGAAGTTTGACAGGAGAATGAGCATGACCACACTGCAGAGCCGGCCCATGAAAGGACCTCGGGCGCCCCGTCAGATTGGTTATTTTGTGCCCATCTGCGCAATGTTCCTGTCCTGAGCACTGGAAGGACGCCAGTTTAGAGGCGGGAGGTGACTGTCGAGGTACATTTGGATGTGCGTGCGGGAGGCCAGGGAGAGACAGACAGAAACGAGAGGGGGAGAAAGAGAAAGAGGGGCCCGGGTGGTGGAGAAGAAGAAACACAGAAGGAGAAGAGAGATCGAGGAAAAAGAAAGAGAAGGAGAAGAGTGAAGGAGAAAAGAAAAGGAGAGAAAGCGAGACTGAAGGAGAAATGAAAGGGGGAACGCACAGCTCACTACTGTCTCCTCTCCGTTAGTCACATGACCCTGGCGTGTGGGTACAAATAAAACAGCTAAAAAATGTATTTCTATAATTAATATTGATTAAATCCGACTGGAACGCACTTATATTTAAGGATTCATCACACAAGTTTTAGTTAACACGCATCTTAAATGGATATTCTGGGAAGAGGAGAGAAAGAGGCAAAGAGAGACAAGGAGAGAGCAAAGAGAGAAAGAGGCAAAGAGAGAAAGAGGCAAAAAGAGAGAAAGAGGCAAAGAGAGAAAGAGGCAAAGAGAGAAAGAGGCAAAGAGAGAAAGAGGCAAAGAGAGACAGAGGCAAAGAGAGAAAGAGAGCAAAGAGAGAAAGAGGCAAAGAGAGAAAGAGGCAAAGAGAGACAGAGGCAAAGAGAGACAGAGGCAAAGAGAGACAGAGGCAAAGAGAGAAAGAGGCAAAGAGAGACAGAGGCAAAGAGAGACAGAGGCAAAGAGAGAAAGAGGCAAAGAGAGACAGAGGCAAAGGATCCATGAGCCCTGTGGAGATCAGAGGCCACAGAAAGGCTGGTTCACTCGGGGTGAGGTGGCGCTGTGATGCTTTGAAGTGTTTGGATTGGAACCACGCTCTGTCAGACCTTTTTCCACACTGACCCGACCGCTCAAAGTCTGCTTTTTAAGGGTTTTATTTGTAGTTCTGTAGTGGCGGAAAAGGGCCAGAAATGATATTCATAGTAAAGGGAAAGCAAAATGAATGCAATATATTTGAATGTATTTTATCATGAACTTTCAAGAAGGGTTTTTGTGATGCAGTTTTATTGACTTTTACTTTGCCCCAATGACAAGTCGAGTCTCTGTTTTAGTCGTGGAGGAAAGCGGCGCACCATGACGACCAACAACATGCGAATTCCGACCGGGAATCAAACCCAAGACTTCCTCGATGTGAGTGGGGAGTGCTAACTGTTGTGCTACCGTGCCGCGCAGATGTTAAACATGGACACAAGACCCCCTTCCACGTCAATGGCAACAATTGCAAATCATTTTTAGGTGGGTTCAACCAGAGCAAGTTACAGGTCAGATCTGTGGAGCGCTTTCATGTGCTTTCCCATGTATTTTCTTTGCTATAAAACACCTTTTATTGGATGAATGCGAGATTTAGGCAGGTTCAAAGCCATTCTGTGGACAATTCCAGACTCAGAACTCGGAAATGTGAGGCATTCAGCTTTAGGGCAGAAAACATAATGGTTTTGCAATTCACATTCAAGATCTGCCTTTCAAAGAACTACATGAGTCACCACGTTGCACAAGCCTCTCACGGCTGTCTACAAAGTGAGTAAGTCTAACGCAAACCCATCAGTGACAGCGCCGGCAATAAAGGGTGAAGGCTGCTCACACTTAAACTACTGTTAAATTCACGTTCGGTTCGAGAGCAGCACAAACAAGTCCGATAGTCAACAACCGCGCGCTCCATCACTGAACGCAGCAACTTATGGACATTTATCCTCCAGATTTAGAGGTCTCAATCCGGGCCAGATCAATTCAGACTTGGAAGGGCGGGTCCGCTTCCACAGCGCGGCGTTCAGATGCGGGGAAGTTAATAGCTCCGATCAATCACAGCCAAAACCAGTTCGCTGGCAGCCGCATTGATTGTCAGTCAGCGGGCAGGATGAATGGCATCTGGATATAATGCGGGCCAATGGGATTTTCTAAAACCTGGACGAGGGTGGGAAAAAAATGTCCGGAGGTGCTCGGTGAAACGAAAGCTTTATTTTGTGCCGGACGCGTCGTCAATCAATGGCGCTAAATAAACTGGAGAGCGGACGCTGGAGGTGGGGAGGGAAAAGTGTGAGGTTGGTGGCACCGGTGTCACATGGCGGTGTTATATTTAGTTTGTATGCATAATGAAATTGATCCTCGGCAAAGCAGGAAACGGGCTGTCTAAATGTCCGCCCCCCTCACTGTCAGCGGTTTGCCATTGTTCTCATCTCGACATTGATAAAACACCATCTAATTATGTATTCTTTGGTCTTATGCTTGTTTTTGATAAAGTATCTTAGTCATCTTTAGTCTCAGTCGAACAATAACCCATTTGTATGCAAAGTGGATGCATTACCTACTTCCTGTTATGAAGAACGCAACTAAAATGAACTATTTCGTTGATTGAAACTAAGAAAAACTAAAACATCCAACTTGTGGTTTTAAAGGTTTAAAAAAAAAAAAAAAAAACATCTCAAAAACTATTAATTAAAAAAAGGTTGTTTTGTTCTAGTCCAGGTTCAGTTCTGGGAAAAAAAATAATAAGTTTATACAGTTTAAAAACTAGTTTTCCCTCCGCTCAATCATTTCTCATTATTTAATATCAGTACTTTTGACTTTCCACTCCCTGAAGCCCAAAATATTAAAACAATATCCATGCAGGAGTGTAGGTTTTTTCCTCCACACTCTACACTTCAGAGCCACTTGTGTCGAAAAATAATAATAATACAGTCCTCACCCCCAAACGGCAATGTCATTATTGTATACAGTAAACTTTAAATTGGTGGAGAAACTTTATGTACACTGGAAATTACAGCGAAAGGGTCCATATGCAACCACATTACAGATAAACACAGCCAGGACGAGAAAGTGCCATGCCATTTTTTCATTTACCAAAAAAAAACCACACAAAAAAACCCACAAACACACACACACGCACACATAGAAAATCCTTATTTATCTTTTTCCCAATGCCGTCAGCTTACTCCGAACTTTGCTGGGAGGATTACTGGCAGTGTGGGAGAGGCACTGTCACCACAAAAATGCAGGAAAATACAGTGACAACAGTATCTGATCTGAGTGAACCAGCAAACTCAAAAGCTGCAAAGGAGAAACGATTAGCCCAAAAGTTTAGCACCGGCGATTTCTAAACACTTTTTTCATGACCTTTAATCCTGCCGTCAAATCAAGAAATGCCCAACTTTCTGCACCAAAGAGAAACACAGAGGGACTGGAGGCCGAGTGCGCGGCCGCGCCTAAGCTCCCAGCATGCACCTCTGCTGACGGGCTTTCGCGGCGGATGTTAGATTAGCCAAAGCTGAGTGATTCCTTGAGCAGGTGAAACGAGGGGCGTCTCTCCGTGGAGGGGCTTAGCTGGGGCCTGTCACGAGGACGCAGAGGAGGAAAGGGGCCCGAGCAGCGGGAGGCGGATGGGGTTAGGCGCGGGATTTGTAACTGAGACGATGACGCTGGAAAGTGGTTTTCAACGCGGCCGTTTTTTGTAGCGCACGACCGATGCCACCACTTTCCAGTTGAGTTACAGATGGTTTTTGGCTTCTGTTATATCTTGACAAGCACAAAAATCGACACAAAGAGACAATGCATCATGGTGACAGGGACCAGAGTAGGTTAGGTGAGAGCATATCAACATGTTACTGTTCAAATAATCATTACTGATGCGGACAGATAGACCAAATAACTAATCTATTAACTTGAGTATTTGTTGAAAACTACTGTCGGTCACTGAGTAAATCATATAAATGTATGTCTAATATAATTGGACAAAAAACTGAAGTAATGTACAGGTATTTCCAAATATTTGTGTGTAATAAGTACAAATGTATACTTGATAGACTTGTAGACTTGCTCAGTGGGAAGACGAAACAAAACTTTTACTCACATAAAAGTTTTGTTACTTCAAATAAATATTAAGTAGAAGTAGAAAGTATGATGTGTCTGGAAAATATTTTAGTCAAAGTTACACTGGCCGCCTGTGGCTCAAGAGAATAGACTTCAAAGCAGCTCTGCTTGATATACAAGTCTCTCCATGGCCCTGCACACCAAAGTACGTCTCGGACATGTTAGTGCCATATGAACATCTCGACTCTGGACCTCGGGACGCCTCTGGTGCCAGATCAGGACTAACACTACTCCCGTGCCCGAGTCAGACTAAAATGGGACGGCCAGCTGTGCCGAGTCATTAACATGGGACCAGGCCTCTCTGCAGTCGTACATGCACCTTGGGCAGATCAGACTAAACATGGACCGGCCTCCTGCTGGTGCCAGTCAGGACTAAACATGGACGCCTCCTGCTGGTGGTGCCCGAGAGCAGGACTAAACATGGACGGCTGGCCCCTGCTGGTGCCAGAGTCCAGGACTAAACATGGGAGCCGGCCTCCTGCTGGGCCGAGGCAGATAAACCTGGACCAGGCCTCTACTGCTCGGTGCCAGACGTCGAGGACCTAAACATGGACCGGCCCTGCTTGATGTACCAGAGGTGCAGGATTAAACATGGAACCGGCCTCCTGTCTGGTACGCAGAGTCAGGACTAACAGGGACCGGCCTCCTCTCGGTGCCCAGGTCAGGATAAACATGGAGCGGCTCCATGCTGGGACCGACAGAGTCAGGACTAAACATGGACCGGCCTCTGCTGGACCGGCCTCCTGCTGGTACCAGAGTCAGGACTAAACATGGACCGGCCTCCTGCTGGTACCAGAGTCAGGACTAAACATGGACCGGCCTCCTGCTGGTGCCAGAGTCAGGGGTAAACATGGACCGGCCTCCTGCTGGTGCCAGAGTCAGGACTAAACATGGGGAATCTGCAGTTCAGTTTTATGCTGCTAAAATGGCTTACAGACTTACATTATAGTGGAGTCCTCTTGTTCTTATATGTTGCTTTATTGGTACAGGATTAAATAAAGTTGATTTATGTCTATAAAGTTAGAAAACAAAAAGGGCGTCGAAATAAATCAGGACAATATTTGCACTTACAATTACAGTTGCCAAGAACAATCCAAATTTGAAACGAGATCATTTGGCAAACATCTGCATGTTGACAGCATCCCACTTTGGTCCAACTGCGTGAATAACACATCGAAACTCCTCCCCCTACGAGTCCAAACACCGGGACGTCCGTGACAAATGTCCTGCATTAACTTTGTTGTTTATTTTTCCCCTGAAGATGTGAAATAACCCTATTAAATCAAGCACTCGCTCGGCCATTAATCTCAATGCAGCTGACTAGTCCCTTAAAGCTAATGGGGTTTAGCATTTGCATGAGGCGAGTTTACCCACAAAGCTCGGCCCGCTAAGAGGATTTCAGTTCAGACAGAGAGCTTATTGTCACTCTTGTTCGTAGACATGGATTAACGATAGCAAGCGAAGGAGTCGACTAGCTTTGGAAGTACCGGCTCACGAGCTTCTATTCACTGCAGAGGAACGGCTCTAATCCAGCCAGCATTTGTAGAAAACATATCGCATTGAGTTATTAAGACCTACTCAGGATTTGCCCTGGTTTGATCCGGGTTTAGTCCTGATGTTGACTTGGTTACATTTGATTCTAGTCCGGGTTTAGTCCCAGTTTTAATTTGACTGCGTTGCGTTGTTTTGCAGGAGAAATTCCAAAACTTTTTGAGATGTAAATTGTGTCTTGTGCATATTAAAGTCTCTCCACTATAATGTTATGGTACGGATGAAGCTAGATCCAGTCCAAAGTAACGAAGCAATAATGTACAGAGTTATAATATTGTGCTAACGTTGAGTTTTAAAGAAAGATAATGAACAAACTGTAAATATACAAATACGCACTAATCAAAACTGATTAAAATGTCTAAGTATTTAAGCCATAAATGATCCTTCAAATGGTCCAAAACCACTTGTGAAAATTACATGTCTCGAAAAACTGCCGAAACTCTACAATATCTCTCAACACCAAATCGTTGCAATATTGAGTTTTACCAACTTTTTATGAACGTTTGAAAACCAACAGAGAACAGAAAGTATGTATTTACTAAAGCACACGTATCCATTTACAAATAAAACATTGGCAGGGTAACGGCTAATATTTCCCGCTAAAAAACCCCAACCTTTCTAATTGTTATCCACACATAAAAAACACAACAAATAAGAGTGATTTTTATAATACATTCAGCACAGTGCTTCTCCTGAACTTACCAAACCATTTCCAATAATATTTGAATATTTATACCTGTCATATCAGCGCGGCTCCTGCATCCTCGCTCGCTGTTGTCAACTTTTTTACATAATTTGAATAAGCCTCTTTCAGGGCGAGTGTGTCTGCTGTTTCCTACCGGCTAAAGCTGCTTTGGAGTCTAAATATAACACGTATTCACCAAATTCTTTTAACATTTATCAGAGGAAAGGTGCAAGTGTTTGTGGTTAAAATTCTGCAAAATGGATCCAAATATTTGCATACAGTATTTACGGGCTTTTGCCAAACCTCACAAAAATGAAGATATTCCTTTATGCATCAACTCAAACAGTAAAATAGTATTGACAAATCCAAGCGACTGCTGAAAGTCCACTCTGAAAATGTCAGGTCCACATTTTCTAAGTCTATTTAAATGTCAACTGAATGTGCAGAGTATCACTCTATAAACCAATGAAAAGAGTGTAATACATGATTTGCTTTAATTGTGTTAGTGTTCGTATTGTATTTTGGCTCTGTCACTTGTTTCCCTCAGGATCAAATGCAAAGATCTCATTTCTCCAGCATGTAAAGGCTTTTTTTTTTAAATATTAGCGTTCTGACTTTTAGCAGTGAGTGGAAAAAACGCATGAGTCAGTGGTGAGTTATGACAATTTCACACAAAAAACAACTAGCTGCGATGTGAAAGAGCTGCGAGAATCAAATAACAAAAAGTCTACAGCTCTAACTATTTAGTTTGTACCTGACATGTAATAGAAAATCAGTGAAACCGCTGTGGAAAAGCGGATAAACAACAGGAACACTCACATTTATCACCGGCACAGACTTTGTGATCGTACATAAGTTGAACTCATTACCTTTCTCTCGTTAAATAAGGTGTTTGTGAGTCCATTAATTAAGTGTCCTAAATCTCCCGCCGTCTCCGCATGGCCGCAGCAAACGCAGAGAAACTACTTTTACTTTACAGTTTGTCCTGTAAAAGTTCATTTGAGTGAAGAATGTAGGTGCGTAATCTCTACTGGATATTTAGAAGGGCCGGTACCAAATGCTGAACCACGAAGAACATTTGTTAGTTTTTGTTACCTCGCTTTCCAGTCACCGATCAGTCCATTTGATTTTTTCCCAAAGACATGCAGTATAAGTCTGGCTTTGACATTGCTTCAAATCACAGCGCTGTTAAAGTGCTTGATCTTTTGAATATGAACAAAGGAAAGTGTCTTAATCAAAATCAGGACCCAAAAAAAAAAAAAAGCACATTTTACAATTAAACAAATGTTGATAAGTGAAGGTCAGGAAAGGAGAAACCATATGTGAATCTTCAACCAATGTGTCGTCCATTTCATATTCATCATCATTCGTTCATTTTACACTGACACTTGATCAAGCTCAATTTATTTGTTATCTACAACTAATGAAGACTTTTTGAAAATATTGTTTTATTACTGTTTATCTAAGTGAGTAACACATATTTGTCCCATTTTTATAAATTTAATGTATGTATTATTTTACCCTCTTAAATTCCTTCATATTTCCACATTAATAAGTGAATGAAGTCTGCCCGATGGACACACTAGTCAGAGCTGGAATCAAACCAACCCCACTCTTCAGTTCTTCCACATTTCCACGCCCCCTCCCAGCAGACCACTTCCTGATCCTTGCGAACCTCATGTCCAGTGGTTTTTTTAGTGCTGGTGGCTGATGTGCATATTAAGACGTCCCAGGCCTCAGAAGGCGATGTACGCGGGATGTGAGGGCAGGAGAAGTGTCACGCCGCAGTTTATGGGGTTATTTAGAGAGCTATAAAGAGGCAGCCTATTGATTTGAGAGAAGAGGAGCTCCCCAGTTCTCTCTGTCATCGTCAAAGTCATTACTCTGATCTACGGGCCCCTCTCGTCTGCTCTGAGCCTCCTGCATCTGCTCCAAATCACCATTTCACACTTTTTATGCACTTTTACAAGTCTGCTCTGGAAAATATACTACAAACGCGATGATGCATTTGTAACCACGGGAACAGCTCAGGTAGCTTTTCGGTCTGACGTGCGGGCGAGATGGTCCCGTGATCAAACCCAGGGCCGTGTGGGGGACTTTCTGCGGTCACATTATTTTGTCCCTGTGTTTGGGTGGCTTTCCTTTGGGTACATAAAAAAGTAAATTCATATGCAAACAAGGAACGAGATTCTGGTTGAAGAGCTGGAGAAGAATTTTAAAACGTTGAACTGCCTTTCATAGTGCAGCTGCAATAAAGGACAGAGATACACAGGGAAATTAAACTAAAAGGCTTTATGAACAACATGGATATTAACATAAAACAATTTGCTGTGTGTGTGTGTGTGTGTCATCATATCCCATTTAATACTAAACTGCAAAATACATAGATCATCATTTTATATTTTGTTCATTACAGCGCACAATATTGACCTAAATTAGCCCCAATAATAGAAACGGGTCCATTGACTTCCTGTTCCAGAGCTAATTTGCTGCTTCTGGTCCCGCCTCTCTATGGTTTCAGTTCACCGAAGCAAGATGTGATTATTATTTGCTCATTTAGACGGTTGTAGACAACACACACAAACAAAGACTGTCCCTACTATTCAGTCTCCATCCCTTCACCCACATTCGCCCACCACAACATGTCACCAGTCCAGCACGTGTTACTTTTCAACTCCAGATGCATGAACCAGAGTTTGCATTTTTAAAATGATGGCAAATAAAAGCAGTGGGCGGGGATAAGGGGAGGTGAAAACGGAAAGTTTCTGAGGACTCAATCCAGGACAATGCAAGATTATTCAAACGTGCATAAATCAAACAAAATACAACTTTGAATCAGCTAATGATGATGAGAGATATGATAAATGTGGTTAAAATGTCATAAAAGTAGATTTTTTAATAAAAGGTCCTCTTTAAATTCCATGTATGCTCCTAAATACAATTTCATTTTCGGAAATATATAGTTTCAGGTATCATTATGTGGTTTTAAATGTGCACCATCGTGAATTGCTTGTTTCCATGGAGATGTTACTGCTTTTCCACAGCATGGCATTAAACGTATCCCTCTTGCATTTCATTATTACAGGTCAATGGGACTATAAACCGGGACGAGGGGGCCTTTTCTTCTCTCACACGCCCGGGATACGGTCCTGAGTAAGTCGGACTGCAGGTGGCGCTGTCATCCGGCCTCAGAACCACACAAAGAAAGAACTCAAAATGCAACAGGTAGTATGCCGGGTTCCAAATAGACACACAGGCAAAGGTCTTTAATTACAAAGACCGTACTGTCAAGGCTGGGACGCTGACACACATGGATGAGACGATCTGGAACAAAGGCGAGTATACATAAACACTGGGAGGGGCCTACAAGTTTAAAAAAGATTTGGTTCAGGTCTGTGGCCGTCCGATGCTCCTGGACTTCAGAGCGAGGTTCCCTGTCTGTAAACTTCCATCTCACATTTTTCTGCTCCAGTTGATATTTTAAAAGCTTTGCCTCTCTCCCTCTTGGGCTTTCATTTATCAGTGCACCTTTGGAAAAAACGTTCTCCGCTGCTGCTGCTGCTGCTGTGTCTACCTGATTCACTCTCCTTTTTCAAGCCTTTTGACTTTCTCCACAGCTCCATCTGCAAAGTGCACTTGTCAAACTTGTAGTGCTGGTGTTATTAAGACCAGGCCTGAGACACAGACAAAAGAGGAGCACACAAGCGGCGCTTACTGATCGCACAGTAATTGCAGCTCAAAGGGTCCAATTGACCCGTCTTTGTCAATAGACTCAAGAAAACGAGTCGCATTCACACGATTTATACAACTTTCAGACGCTGTGTAAAGGAACATTTTAGACCGCCACATTGTCTGCTGCACTACAGTGTTGTATAAATTCAAACGTATGTAAAAGAGCCTTCCAGTGGTCGTAAACAGAACTGGTACCAGATGGAACATTGATTTGATGGATTTCCAGTGGATTAGTTAGCGTGAGCCACCAAACATTGCAAACTATCAATCAGATTTTACAGTAGGATTACTTTATAGCCAATCCTGACCAAACTTGACTGTTTTAGTGATTGACAACCGCTCGATTGCACGTATATTCTCTTAAACAGACCGGTGCGGTGTTGAAAGAATATATATATCTGATAATTAACTTGGAAGAAGTTGTCACCAAGCAACGCAAATCCTATACTTATGTCCAGTGTTTGCTTATGTGGTTGTTTTTTTGTTATTTTACGTGCACCCAGAGCTTTTTGCACATGTTTTCCCACCTGTTTTTTAAACTGTAAATGGCAACAAAACTCAGAATACATTTCACAATATTTGGCATAAATCCAGGCATATTTTGAGGACTCTTTTCATTTTGCACCATCTACACTCAGGGGTCAAACGTGGGCTACATCAAATGAGTTTGTGTTGGTCCACAGGTCTCAGAAGCAGTACGTTTTCAAATACAAATATTACGGCGTGGAAGAGGCCAAACATTTATGTCCCAAGCATATTCCTCAGTCGGAGTTAAGCTAAATACACCCACCTGAGTGATTCACAGTATAACGCACCAGTTTCGTCCACTAGTATGTTTCAATATGCTGCCCAGGGTGAAAAAAATCAGCTTGTGATCAACACAACACGCACTGCAAAGATAGAACTGTACATCTTTACCCCAGAGCTACTTCATATTTAGCGCAGCATTTAATGTTATTGCGCATGCCGATGTTTATAGACCTAAATATGAATCTTCACCAATTCAACTTGAACAAACACGGTGCTAATGCCACACAAATATTGAGCTACCCAAGTTTTGAAAATAGACTTCTTTCTTCAACTTGCTTTAAATATAGGACAGCCCGCGAGCCAAGTTTGTTCATTTGGATATTTCTTTTCTATTAAAAAAAGAAAAAAACGTGTAGATTTTGCCAAAGCTAACAACTGCTGCGGCCCTAAACCCCATCTCGCTCGCTCTCAAACATGTCGCTCCTGTGGGGATGGATGAGACGGTTAGTAATCCAGCCTCATCTGCCAAAATGAGGAGAATTTTGTGGGTTTTTTGATGAATGAGAAGAGCAGCTAATCTTGGATCTCAGTCACTCAAGCAAAAGGAGATTTGTGCCGGAAACTGGAGGGAGAATGGAGAGTTCTGAAGCGGTGCCGTTTTTAATATGAGCGAAGATAAGGATTTATGAAGTCCACAGAGAGAAAATTCACTAAATGAGCTTTGGTTTGCACAAGCAGCACTACTTTAAAATTATGTGAATGTTTGGTGTTTCTTGTTATAATTTAACTATCATTTTGCGCTGGAAAA
Organism: Chaenogobius annularis; assembly: GCA_015082035.1. Taxonomy (NCBI): domain Eukaryota; kingdom Metazoa; phylum Chordata; class Actinopteri; order Gobiiformes; family Gobiidae; genus Chaenogobius; species Chaenogobius annularis. Next base: position 1,150,240 of record BJKM01000121.1, on the reverse strand, counting down.
CGGAAAGTTAACTTCTCTGATGTTGTCCTCCGGTGGCTTTAAATTTCAGGTTTAACGCGGGAGTTTCCTCAGGGTGTGCAGTTCCCCTTCTTTTTTTTTTTTTTTATGTGTGCCGCTTTTGATGGTGCCGAGGCGAAAGGTCCTACTACCACTGGCAAAGCTCTGACTTTGGTGCCCCGTATTCTACTGATCTCAGTCTCCAGACCTTTGTACTCGCTGAGCACTTCTCAAGACCACAGAGACAGACGGTGGGCCAAGTCCAGATCGCAAACAGCGCAATAGAGCTTGGGATGGAGTGTCAAGAGTGACCGTCACAATGGAAATCCACCATATTTGTTCCAGCAGTACATAATGGAGATACATTACAAACATTGTAATAACAAAAAAAAAGTAAAGGACAAATGTAGGCCGCCGGGTCACTATCAATTACGTTTATCACACTATATAGAGTCAGCTTACTTTTGAATTAATGTTGAATTAAGTTTCGTATTTCTCATCAGGCTAACTGGAAGTTCTATGATGTGTAACGTCACAATCCCCAGTTCTATATGAGCTAAAGCAAAGGAATCCAAGGGTATGATGTGATTGTGGCGTGTGAACGAACACTGAATAAATACCAGCTAAACAGAAGACAAAAGGCTAACTATGCTACAATCGAACTGAGGCTAAATCAAATGAATCAAAAAGGCGTAATTTGCCTGCTATGGAGTTAGGTGTTCATAAATACACACCTCTGGCACAACCGCGAAACTAGAATTACGACAGAGTAGAAGGGCCAACCCAAATGGTTGGTTATTTGTAATAACTCAAATAACTCATATGAACGGTGACTTTATACAAAGTTTAGAAGGGTGAAGCGGCCGAAGTCGAGGGAGCAGATTATTGGCAAAAATCGTCCAAGACTCTGCACGCAGACCCTTAACCAGAAGGACATGGGGGCACTGCACGGGGGAAATGATTGATTGTGATGTCTAAAAGGTCCCCATTATAAAGTTCGATATCTATTGTGGGCTTTTGTGTTAACTTTGAACTCATCCAAGCCATTTTGACAACGACTTTATTCTCGTTAATTTACAACTTTATTCTCGTAGTTCCCCCAACATTTTTTTTATTTGGGTAATTGAGTATATTTATTTTTATACTCTGTCGTACCGAATTGACCGATGACCCAAAAAGTGTCACATACAAACAACTGCAACACATTGACAGAACAAAGCAAGATTATGGTAAAATTACAGCCAACGCGAGGCCTCCGACATGTCTATTTTTATAGGATCTTTGTACATTTTTCTTCCCTCAACAGTTGAAAGCTTAAAACCCCATCCAGATGCCGACCTTTAACTAATTTAACATTACATGACCGGGGTCTGTGTGCGCCCGGGGCCAAAAGTGAACTCGCATGTCCAGCCTTATGCTATCTTTAGCTGCTCTCTGCCACATACGTCTCCCTTATTTTTAGCCTGAAGATTGCCTCAGGGCGCTAACTGCTAACGGCTAACAGTGACTCCACATGGGGCCGTCGCCTTGGGGAGTATCGAGTTGTACCACCGTTTTGTGACTAGAAAGCTTTTGTTCGCAGGGATTACCATTTCCCTGTCTCCTCGGCGGAAAATAGGTGCAGATCAATAGTTTATGCAAGCAGACGCATCTCGTATCGAACGTCAGAGAGGAGGGAGAGAACCTGTGTCAAAATGTTCTTTTCAACCGGGAGAAAATAATAAGAGTGAAATCAGAGTGGCGGGATAGTTTTGTATTGTTAAACGTGTCGCATGTGAAGCGGAAAGCCAAATCAACTAAAAATACAGGCTTTGGCCGGAATCAATATGACTTCTAAAGCCGAGTTCACCGGGTCAATATAAGACCGGCCTGAAGTCCGTTCACCTGGACAAATGATATGATTTACTATTTCTCCTTTCTACCAAATCACTGAAACTTTTTCAACTCTTCAGTAGTGATGAGTGATGCTTCTTATTGTATTTATAAATAAAATAACATGTAATTCTATGATGAGCGCCCAGATATTTCTATAGAGACTGTCATCAGCTTTGCTAAACCTCATCTTGAACTGATCTAAACTATAACATAAATAATGTATTAAAATATATATACATATACACACTAGTATTATATATATATATATATATAGTAATATATAATTAATATATAATATATATTAATATATATATATATATATATATATATATATATATATATATATATATAAATAAACCAGTCAGTATTGCTATGTAAATTATTTTACTGACAACTATTCCTAAAAAAAATATAACAATTAAAATGCAGACAATCTTCCACTGCACTTTTTCTTTATTTATTCCATTTTGTCCACCATCTTCTAAAAGAAAGTCTCAAGCTGCTTGATCTGCTGAACATAAAACTAAAGCTGGAACTCTCTTATTTCCAGTCAAATCAATCATTCTGGGAAGCATCAGGGTCAGTTTGTACTCCAAACCCACAAGTACAAAATTACCCTGAAATAAAATGAAAAATTAATAGAACTTTTATATGGATTCTGCCTGGACTTTTTTGCTTTATTACAAGCCCCTAAAACTAATTTTTAGTTAATTTACCTTTAGCTTTTAAAGGAGAATTGTCAAAACCCAATAAATGCTCAAACTAACGTCAATCAGACCTCACCTCCAAACACCAGCTTTACTCATTCATATATTTAACAAAGAAAACCAAGGCGGGATTTAAAATCTGATTTCCTCTGAGCAGAGCTTGTTTCTACTGATAATTAGAGTAAAACAGAGTCCAAAACGACTCTCAGGAGTCTCAGCTTCACAAAGGCTCCAGCATTTGTGCTCCAGAGGGTTCAGGAACAGCTTCAGTTTGAAATTAGGCTCATTTTTTCAGGCGTTTTTGGGAAAATAGGCCCCCAGCATAAGGGGTACTGTTAATTGCTATGGCAACAATCCTATGTTTCAGGTGAACAGTTGAACTAATACGAGGAATGACACAGTATAAAAACGACACAAAAGCAGAAATAAAATGCTGTACTACTTGTTTAACATAACATAATTTTCTTTATCAAATCTGTCTATTTTAGTCAATATTGTTACGTTTTGTAGCATGTCACAAACAACACGTGATGGAAATTCTCCAGCTAATACTTACTACGTCATCTCTACTGCTCCTTTTACACAATAATAAGTCGATAAATCTCAAATAACATTACTTACTTTCTTGCCGACACTGCGATGATGATGATGATGATGACCAAGACCACGGCTCCGACGGCGATCAGGTAGCACTTCCTCTTCCTCAGCTGCCTCTGGACAGACGGAACAAGCGATACAGCTGTTATGTCAGTAAACAAACACGTCCTAACGCGGCACTCACCGTAAAAGCCACGGTAACAAAATGTATGAATCCGCACTTGAAGAAACAAACAAATTCTCCAGCAATTTCCATCGGTAATCAGAGCAATGAACAGAAAGCGTTCAGTATTCAATCAGCGAAAATGAAAATGGAAGTGTTAATGGCATGTCTCGCACCAAAAAATAAAAAATATACTAAAAAGTAATACAAGGTCGGGCTGTGAGCAGAAAAGCACAAAGTGAGTTTTGTGAGATTATGAAAACCCTTTAGAGCTGGTCTTCACTTCACTCCACTTAAGAGCAGTGACAACAGAAAGAGCAATATTACATGGATCAATTGTGATTTGCTTTTTTCTTTGGGAAATTTTGGGGGAAAAAAGATAGATATCCAGGTACTACATGTGTTCTTGGTATCTTTGAATTATCTTTAACCAATATAATCCCAAAAATCTGTTGCATGGGATAGATCATGGGTTTCATCTTGAAACTTTAATTTGGAAAAACTCGTAATGAGCATTCAAGAATTTGACCAGAAATTCGACCACACGTATTGGTTGACGTCTGATAAGTGGTAGTTCTATTTCATCCCTACTGACCGCCAGAGGCGGTGCTTCAAGCACTGAAGGATCACTCTTTGCGCTTGCGCGGGTCGAATGAATGATTGAATGAATGAAAACTAACCTAGTGACCTTCCGGTGACCCCCGTGAACCTATTTAGTCATGTGACCGGAAGCACAATCCCTTTTGCTCTTCTCGCTTTCGGTCGGGTGTGTTGTGGCTCGTGGCGTGTACTGCTTGTTCTACAATTTATTCCTGTAATGTCGTAGTTTGCGGCCTTCAAACCACATGACCTGTGGATTATTGTAACGAGAGTTACAAACATAACTACGGTTCTATGAATCCCGGATGACCACCAGAGGTCTCTGTCGCTCGGAATCCTCGTGCATTCGCGAGAAGATTCAAGGGATTGAGCTTTCGGTGTCACGTGACTAAATAGGTTCACGGGGGTCACCAGAAGGTCACTACATGAGTTTGTTATTAATTCTCGACCCGCGCATGCACAAAGAGTGATAATACAGAGCTTGAAGCACCGCCTCTGGCGGTCATAGAACCGTAGTTACGTTCGTAACTATCGTTTTTATGACGAGTTGAGAAATGCTCCCACTCAAATAGAAATGCCAAAAACTAGTTTGTGACATCAAAATAATATTAAAAAAGAAGAAGTACAAAACACCGTCCACGAAATGGTTCAAATGAGAGTGAAAATAATGCACAAAGTCTAGTATTTTCAAAGGATACGCCACAAAAGTGAGATCGTATATGAAGGAGCAGTGCAAGAATCACGAGTTATTCAAACGTTCAAATAATTTAATAGTATAAAGAACTGGTTTGCATTGGTTTTTTAACACAAGCTGAGCAGAAAATGTGCATTTCATATAATTATTATCTTGATTTCGTATGCCTTGGATGTCTTACGCGATTGCAATTTTCGATGCACTTTGGGTCATTGTGGTTGTTTTTAAATGTACTTTATAAATAAACTTGAGTTTTTATCACTTACTCACAGAGGGAAGTGTAACCAAAACCTATAAACAAGTAAGAGTACTGTTACACACTCTCATAAGGAGTCCAAAAACTACTCAAGTAAATTTAGCTGAGTAATTGTGACTGAAAACAACCTGCCTTTGCTTCTAGAGTGGCGATGGCGAGAGATGTCTGTAATAACCATGAAGGCTAACGTTCAGCTTTTTGAATCAGATTACAAAAGACTGTGCGACTAATTGTTTAAAGACATTTGTTGCATGTTAAGCACTGCTGCAGGCGCTCACGTTGAGGCTTTAGTTAGTGCTCCAGGCAACAGAATTGGACGCTCCCTCTTGGTTTAGCTAGGGTGCAAATTAGATGAACTATTTCCTGATTAACCTTTGTGAGATCTCTGTTTGGACCACTTCATCGCTCCTCAGAACCAGGACCTTTGAGACAGGATCTGCTGTCTCTGTGTTTTAAATATTGATTCATTTTTGCAGAAACAAACCCCTTGGCGCGGCTCTAGCGTTCATTTTGGGTCCGTGCACAGATTTTGAACAGAAGCGAAGCAGGATGGGCCGCCAAAGTTGGAGTCCTTTCTTCTTATGGGGCTTGTGATCGCTACAATACTTTAATATTAGAGTACAGCGGTGCGATTTTGTTAGAACATAATGATCTTACATGGGGGAGGACACAACGTTTACTGCTTTACAAGAATAAAGTCCGATATCGAATTTACACTGTTATAAAATCAGTAATTCACAATTAAATTTACTGGAATAATGACGGAAATGTTTAGGTGTTAGGAAAATAACACAGAGATGTATGATTTCTGACTTTTTCAAATGATAAAAAAGGTTAGAAAAGGTTAGTAGCCACTTATTCACCCCATTAAGTAAACACATAGATTCTGAATAGATCTCACAGGTCGTAGATCTTTGCCAACCTCCTGTTAATTGTCATAATATCGTTTGAAAGCGTGCGTTTCCACTTGGCTCGTTTGATGCTCGCTGTCAAGAGCATTTCTAATCATTTGTGAAGAGGTTGCTCTGAAGAAACAAAACACTCAACATGTTTTAATCGCGGACTAAAAGCAAAACACGCCAATCCCAGGCAATTCATTCGAGTCTCATTCAGCCATCCAGTCAGTAAGAGCGCGTACTGTCCCTTTTCATTTTTAAATTCACTTCTAACGCGGCCTGCGGCGCAATTTAGACTTTCAAACGACAGCTTCATTCATCCACGTCAATTACTTTCAGGAAAAAAAAAAAACAAGATTCCACTTAATATTAGCAGTGCTGAGCGATCTCCTTGGGCTGTGGGGAAGTGTTGTAGCGGGAATCCGTGTTGTTTCCGAATGCGTTTATGTGTTTTTCTGTTTTTATTATTGTTTGTTTTCAGGTGGTACAAAGGGAGCGACAGCGGCCGTGTTAGACCAGAACCCGGCTTGGAGTCCTTTTAAATCCTGACGCGCTTCAAAGCACCGCAAGAGCAATTCATCTTCTTATCTGCGACTCAAAGCAGGCTTTCTGTGCAGAGGGGGGGAGAAGAGAAGAAAAGAGAGAGAAGAGAGGAAGGACGGGAGAGAGAGAGAGTAAAGATGAGGGAGGGAGGGAGGACGGGAGGGAGGGAGGGAGGAAGTGGGAGGAGAGACAAGAGAAAGAGCTAGAGGGAGGGAAATGAAGAAGAAAATGGGAGCCAGAGAGGCAGTGAGAGCAAAAAAGGCAGGAGAGGAGAGGAAACGAGAGAGGTGAAGGAAAGAAAGAGGGGAAGCAAAGCAAGAGAGAAAACAAAAAGGGGGAGAGAGGGAGGAAAAGAGAAGTATGTAGATAAGGAAACTGAGAGAAGGAGGACAAAATTAAAGGATGTAGAGATGGAAGCAAGAGAAGGAGGGAAAAGCAGGCAGAAGGAATGATGAGGAAAAGGGAGGGAAAGAGGGAACTAGAAAACAAAAGGAGAGAGGGTGGGAAAGAGAAGAAACAAGCAAAAGAAAGAGCAAGAGCGAGAGGAGGAGGATTAGAAATGGCGAGAGTGAGTGAAAGAAGAAGTGATGGAAGTATGGAGAGGAGAGAGAAGAAAAGAGAGAGAAGAGAGGAAGGAAGGGAGAGACAGAGAGAGTAACAATGAGGGAGGGAGGAAGGAAGAGAGAGGAGAGACAAGAGAAAGCTAGAGGTAGGGAAAATGGGAAAGAGAGAGAGGCAGTGAGAGCAAAATAGTCAGAGAGGAGAGGAGGGGAACTGAGAGAGGCGGCGGAAGGGAGGAAAGAGAGAAGGCACTGGAAGAGGAAAGAAAGAAGGGAAGCAAAGCAAGCAGCAAGAAACCAGAAAGGAAAGAGCAGGAGTGAGAGAAGGATGAGGATGTAGAGATGGAAGCAAGAGGAGGAGGGGAAAACAGGAGGAGGGAATGATGAGGGACAGGGAGAGAGAAACCAAAAAGGAAAGAGCAGGAGTGAGAGAAGGATGAGGATGTAGAGATGGAAGCAAGAGGAGGAGGGGAAAACAGGAGGAGGGAATGATGAGGGAAAGGGAGAGAGAAACCAGAAAGGAAAGAGCAGGAGTGAGAGAAGGATGAGGATGTAGAGATGGAAGCAAGAGGAGGAGGGGAAAACAGGAGGACGGAATGATGAGGGAAAGGGAGATGAGGATGTAGAGATGGATGTAAAGAGAAAGAGGGAAAACAAAGGAACTAGAAAACAGAGAGGGTGGGGAAGAGAAGAAACACGCAAACGAAAGAGCAAAAGCGAGGATTGGAAATGGCGAGTGAAAGAAGAAAGAAGAGAGAGAGGGACGGAGAGAGAGAGAGAGAGAGAGAAAGAGAGACAGAGAGCGAGACAGAGAGAGAGAGGGGGAAAAAAATGCTGTCGAGTAAATTTTCCGTTTAAACGTTCCACTCCACAACAATTTGCATAAGCAGCCCGGCGTCTGTGATAAGAAGATTGGTAATTTTCAAAGGCTCTGTAGGGATTGAGAATTAAAAGGCGTTCCGCGCTATCTCCCCTCTTGCAGCTGGCCACCGCCGCTTCCCTCGCTCCCAAACTATAAACTTTCCGACAGCGCAGAGAGCCTTTCATTCTCTCTATCTCTCCATACATTTATATATTTTTTCTTCGGCCGAACCGCATTCCCGTCTTCCTCTAGAACTTCCATAGGAGACGTTTTTTTTTTTTTTTTTTTTTTTTTTTTTTTGGGTCGTTTTCAGGCTTGTCCCGAAGCTGTTGTGATTTGGGGAGGAACAAGGAAATAAATAAGGTGAAAGAGGGAGCAAAAGGCGCTTATGGAACAAAAGAGGGGCTTTTGAAGCAGAGATTGCGGGACGGGGACACGTTAAAAGGGATGTGCTTATCAGTAATAGAAAGGGTGCACAGCTTTGGGAGCGTAGGACCCAAGGGTGCAGGGGAAATGGTGGACTGTCCTTTTTATATGGTCTTTTTCATGGTTCAAATGTTCAAACAAAGTGCATTCTTAAATATGTAAATTAATGTATATATTTTGTTTACCCTTTAGTTCGTGTTTTGTAACATATTGTAACAACAGGCATATATATATATACTAGAAAATCCTTAACAATTTTAAGTTTGGGTGCTCTCCATGGAGATACCCACTAAGCAGATCTCTCTACATGGAGACAAACAGGTCAGATCTGTGGAGGGGCGTAGAATGCATGTTTTTCAAGCGTTTCTCAAGAAATACAAAAATATGTGTAGCTAAATATACAAAAAATAAGATTGGTTAAATGCCACGGCAAATCCAGGCGAAGCAATAACAAGCAAGTGGCAAACCCTTCCCCCGAAAAGTTACACAGTGCGTCTTTAACTGAGCACGCTTTTCGAAGACGAAGCTGCCACTGCACTTTGTCCGCCCGATAAGGGAATCTACATGGAAGTTCTGCCCGTTCGGAGTGGAATATGTTCCTTGTATTTTAAAAATCTAACCTTATTTAAGTCTTCTTTGCTTTCATACCTTAAACCTTAAACTTATGCTTCTTGTTTGGATTAGCTCTCTGCATTCCAATATTGCTGAAACGTTAATTATCTGCTGTGATGATGCTATGTTTTTTGTTTGTTATGGACCGTGCTGGGAAGTAACTCAAAAAGTGTTTCCCCCATCCCTGCACGTGTGTAATGGGGGAGTTCCAAACGTTTCATGTGGAGCATGTCGATTGCCTTTTGGGCTTTTTCCTGCCATGGATCACTCCTGGACTACTGAAGGTCTACTACATCAACTGGCATTCATATGTAACTGTGTCTCGTGTACTCTGTTATAAAAAGTACTCTGGCGGGAGGGAGAGGGATTCATGGGAGCAAGTTTGTCCTGTCTGTGTATTGCAAACTGTGTAAGTACTGCATACCGTCCATTGTACTGTATGTATAATGATGTCTTTATGTTATATGTTTTGGACCTCTCAAGCACATCTCAAGGGGCTTTCCACTAAAATAAAGTAGCAAAATATCTCTTTGACTAATGTATTCGCCGGTATATGAGAGACAAATCTTACAACAAAGTATCATTAAACTCCTAAGAAATACAAATTCAACAAAACTGAAATGAAAACATCTATATTTTGAATGACATTTTGGCACGCGACCCAGATTGTTTTAAATAGAACCACCAACCGAGCCTCTTGCTTGTGTTAATAAATCCACACGCTGAGAGATTACAAAAGTGTTGAGCGGTGGCACGACTGTCTGCAGCCTCCGCCCGAGTCCCCAGCAGAAAGAGAAAGAGTAGTTCATTCATTTCCTTCAGCTCCTCGCTGCAGTCCTGCGGCGCACTGCTCTGTCTGTGTGAAACGCTTGTTGTGCCTTTGCTCCAGGCCTGCCCCAGGTTCAGCCTCCTGCCAAAGGAGATAAAGACTGAATCCGCTTCCACTGCGCCCATCATTTCTCACTGTTAATAGTATTCAGAATGGCACCTTAAAATGTACTGGAAGCTGAATTGTCTATGTTTACATTTGCATTGTCCAAATGTGTCTCTGTATGACGTCGTTGACGGAATGTTTTTTTTACCTAACATTCTTTCACAGTACTTCTATCACCTGAAACATGGGGGGAAACTATTACTTTTACTATTACAACAGCGAGGCAGATATCTCCTGGCATCCGTTAATTATGGAATTTTAAATGTTCTTTTAACGCCTCCCTCATGTTTTCGTAATGCACTGAGTTAGTTAGTTGTGGACTAATTGTGCTCTACAATAAATCTGTCCTGCCGATGGCATATTACACTTCATACAGGCTGAAATTGCTTTTTGAAGGGAAAATACAGGTTTGTGCTTTTCCAAATCATGTCCAATCAGCGTAGAAGGAGCTCAAGGAGTTTGTCTTGATGAGGTTTTTTTTGTATTAATCAATCAATCAATCAATCAATCAATCTCAGTATTAAAAAATAGATAATAATACACTAAAATAAATCAATAAATAAAACAAATATAACAAATGCATACACTGTTTGTATTTTAATTTATCTGCACATATTTTGTATTTATTTGTATTTATTTTTAAGATTAGTTCAAGCTGGGTTGGAGGAAAGACTTTACTTTATAAAACAAAGTAAAATGATTTATACTCCTTATTTTAAAGCAATTTCATTTTAAACTATCTGGTATCGGAAGTTAATCGATATTGTGCAGTTTGTCTTGGTTTTTCCTTTTTATTGGATCAAAGCAAAAATCACTGATATCACCCATCACTACCTGAAGTTCGTAAATGGTCCCATGTACTGTATGTCGAGGTTTGTGTTCAAAAAGTCGCTTCTGGCTTCCACTGTAAATGGCAGATCTCTTTCCAGATTAAATAATCGTGGAAATACATGAAAATAAAATACAACGTAGTAGTATTGACCTGTACCGCTTCTTCTATGTCTTTACTTCATACTCTAGGCCACAGAAGTCAGGTAAAGCCCTGTTACTGTGCCATACATCTGCAGACAACACACAGACCTCACACCTGATCTCCCTTATACCCTTGAGATCCAGCGCTGATATCCGTAAAGTCCTAAAGCCGGGGGCATTACCTCCATTCTGCAACCCTCTGGGAACAATCCATCTTAGCGTGACACGACTCCTGCCCCTGTACTCTGCGGCGCTAACCTTCATCCTCACCATTTCACACTTGGCTGGCGGCCGGAGTCAGTGCGAGTGGCAGGTCACGGACTGACAAAGGCGGCAGACCCACATCATCACTGAGGGGAAAAAAAAATAAACTGGAAGGTGGTGAGATTGTGAGGTCATCAAATACTGGCTGCCGTGGCTCTTTTTCTGCTTCGTAAAATAAACTGGTGGCAAACTCTGAAAGAACAAACCCAACTGGGGACAGAATGCTACAAGATAAAGCTGATGTAGCCAACTTTTGTTACTGATAACATTTAAATTCTCTTTTCCCCGTAGAAAGTAAAAACGAAACATGTCAAAATCAGACCGCTGCATCCAATCGTAAAACATTTTATCACCTAGTTCACAAAAAAGAAAAAGAAAAAGGAGTACGTGCGGATACTGCCAGAGAGTTTGTGAGAACTTGGAAGTTTTAGATTGAAATATCAAATTTCTCGTTTCACGGGTTTCAAATTTGGTTATATTCATTCAGGAAGACAACCCGCCTTTGTCAGTTCTGATGCCGATATTTGGGCTTTGACGATCTGCCGATACCAGAAATCAACCGATACCACATGATGTCCTTCAAAACTTGTTGAATGTGTCATCAAAAACGCTCCTAACAGTACTTTTTTTTTTTTGAACTGTAATGTTTACAGGTGAGCTCCAAAGTAGCGTCGAGAGACTGTGGCATGTGTAACAGTTAATACCAGGAGCAGGACGACACCAGGAGCAGGACGACACCAGGAGCAGGACGACACCAGGAGCAGGACGACACCAGGAGCAGGACGACACCAGGAGCAGGACGACACCAGGAGCAGGACAACAGCCCAGAGCAGAGTGGTGTGAGAAAAAGCTGTATGCAACTTAACTCAAAGAGTTAAACTACTTTGCTGTAACCGCTGAACTTTGACCCGGACGCTTCCATTAGCAGTTGCTAATGGCACTAACAATGCTCCACCAATATATAAATAGTATGGATTAACAATAAACTCAGCAACTGAATTCTACAGGCTCAGAGCTTTAAAATACTCACTGAAATTAAGTCGGAAATAGTGGTTTTTTAATCTTCACTGTGGCTGCTGTGGCTAGACGTATATATCCGTCTAATGTAACTGAAAACATTATAGAATAAACATAGGGACTGAATCCTGAGCCGTAAAATGAGGTATGACATGACTATATGTCTCGAATACATGGCTGATTGGGGAATATCGATCCATCAGTGCGTGCGGTCAGGGCAATCAAGGAATCAGTGATTGACAATAAAATCTCAAATTACCGTGTGCCACAACTATATATGAATTGTTCTAAAATATATCCAAATAAGACCCTTTTCCCCTCACTTCTGCTGCCTTTAGTGGCCGCTACAGGTCGCTGGGCATTACTGTGGCCGTGTTCAGAGGTCCGTTCATGCTCCGCCCTTTAACATCAGCTTGTAGAACCGTAGCGGAGAGCAGCTCTTTTGGAGGTCTGTGCATTCGCTGTGAGGACCACACAGCCTCAAACCCATGGATCTGTGCTCAAACCACGCTGTGTGGAAATCAAGGATGTTTGCTGGCTTTGCCCTGACTGAGCATGTGCGAGGAGAAGAGAAGCAATAGCAGCGCAAGTTTCAACAAACGGACTTAAAAACCATCTTTTAGAGACAAGTCTTCATACTGTATGTCGCTAAGGCTCTGTTCATGTTTCCAATGATTAGATGTTAGTTAGAAACAACAGGCAGTCATTTAACAACATAGAACGCTAACTTGTGTAATCACTTCGTCGGTGAAGTAAGGCTTTTACTTTTCTATTATCCACTAAATGATTAAATGTGTTCATGAGGAACACCCCAGGTTTGCTTGCCTATCCATAAAAGTCCCCGCACGCTACTGCCATCCATAAAAAGTTCTGGTATCGGAGCCGATATTGATACATTCTGTTTCACCTGGATGTTTTCTTTTTCAGATTCGACTATATTCTGAGTGTTAATGAAGTGCTGCAGTGTTCCTGAACCACAATAGTTCAGCAAAAGTCTACTGTTGCTGTGCGGAGGAATGCCTTTACAATGGAACACAGCCCATTTCAAACGAAATAAACATTAGTTCTAGTGATCCGAATTGTGAAGGCAACATGTTTTTTTCGCACAAGTTATACACAACTAAATTGCATTGGCAACCCGGACCATTGTGCCACTAAAACAATAACATTTCATCCACATCGGTTACATACAGTACGTACATATGCAATGCACAGTTCAAGAACGGCAGAAGAATAGTAACATGCAATGAAAATCAAGACAATTAACCATTAAAAATAGAAATAAATCTAACACAGATTGTACAAGTAGAGCAAAAGTATAAGGCTACTACTGTCACGATTCAGTACAGGACCCAAAAGAGCAGGCGATAAAGCAACCACGCCCAGGTGGGAGGGAACAAACAGACACACTTGGGGGTACAAGACAACAACACTATTACTGTATGTACAATGAGTGGCAATGACTTTGGGTGTGTGCAGCATACGGACTGAATAAACAGCATGTTAAATGTATCGTACAATTATGTATGAGTGATTTTGGCCTCTGTTTTACCAGGCATGTTTTACATGTCAGATAAATCATGATTATTATTATTCAGATGAAGAGCCATCTTTTCATTGTGTACGGCCAATTTGTCCAATGGAGCTGGATTTTCATAAACAAGTTTCTGTCAACAATATCACGATGAAAAGGAAGAAGAAAAAAAATCCTATTACATCCTGAAAAGTGCTTTTAAGGTTACCTCTGCGCTAGGAGCGATACAAAACATACTCTATTACCTTTTCCGTATAACTTTGACAATCCACCGCCACAGTTTGTCTGCGGGGCTGAGAAACGCATTAGAAAATTGCTGCTGATCGGCCTGTCATGAGCCAAATATCTTTCTCATCACGGCCTGTAAATACAGCGGACAAACTAACTGTGTCAGAGGAGCCAGAAAAAACCCCACTCGCCTTGCTTGACATGAGGAATCTCCCGTAAAACGACCCTAATGCAGCGCTACGATAATGGCCATAATATTGCTCTACTACTTTATCGCATCTCGCTGGGAAATTGGGAGCCAATAAAATAAATAATGTTTTTTTTCGCCGCAGAACTACCTCAGTCGTAATCGGCTTATGTGCAATTTACATAAAACTCAGAGTCCAATGCAGTCACCGCGATGATGATATTTAAATAAACAAGCTGTCTGCAATGAAACGCAACAGTGACCAGCGGCTGACAGAGGAGATTACCGTCCCGTTTAGGGGGAAAGGTTTTACCTGAATTGCACGCGTTTGGTTATGGACTTAATGGCGATTTGTTTTTGAAGTGGGTAGAAATGTAGTTATCATGGGTAATTTGAAAATGGACAGTAAAAAAAATGGTTGAAAGCGAGGCATGGCGTTTTCAGATTCAAGAGTTTCGTCAGGTGTGTTTGGATTAGGGGCGAGACGAGACTCATTTCCCACGAGACGAGACGCGAGATTGGGTCCACGATGATGTAAATTGTGCCAATCGGTTCACCGTTTTGGCCTGTGCGTTTGTTTCTTAAAAGAGATTATGTCATTAAACTATCAAATATTTCACTAGCAAAGAACCTCGAGAGAGCAGCGACCAATGCTGCTGTCGGGAAAGGACTTCTGGGTAATAATTATAAGTGTGTTATTTGGAGAAGGGGAGCAGGATGTTGAGGCGTGGTCCTGCTCTCAGGTCAACTCCACTGAATGAGTCATTTTGAAGTATCTTTATGTTTTTAATGCCCAAAGAGTGCACAACCAGTCTTGCCAGAGCAACACGTTTACACATATCTCTACAACATACAACAAAGGATCTGCATTTCATCCTCCATTTGCTCATTTTGGCAAAAAAAATAAAATAAATCCAGTTTTGCATATTCATTCAGTCACAGGCGCATAAACCGGGCTGCGCTAGTGAGCAACTGTAGAGCAAAATCCAACTGCGCACGCGAGCAAAGCGTGCATCAGAGCCCAGGGACACAACAGCTGTATGAGCAAACATTTAACCCACTGACCCTCTGTTGTTAATCTCGTCTAATCTTCCAAAATGCTCCACACGACGCTCGAAATGCCAGATCAGAGAAGGAGCGCTTTCACACAAATCAAACGCGATTCCGAGAGAGGCTCCACTCCTTCTCCCTTCTTTACATCCCATTGTTTAAACGGACTACAAAACGAACCCCGTCATCTCTCCAGCAGCACAAAGGAGGCAGATTACAGCTTTTTGGGGCTCCACAAAGGTATCTGCATCGCGGCCGTCACTCTTAACCTTGAAATGTGGACTAATCTCACAAAGAGCAGTCGAGCTCTCTAAAGGTTTCAGATGACATCACCACACCACGGGCATGCAGTATTTCACGGAGATGAAGGCAAAGTTACATTGTCAAAATGTTGAAATAGAGGAATATATTGTAGAGAATTAAAATTATGCAAAATAATATACAAAATGAAGAAGACGGACAAAGGATCTGATTCAAAACAATACAACTAATACAAAAATTGCACTTTTGAGGTTGATTTTACGGTTAATTTGTGAGACATTTAGGCATATTTTAAGGATAATCCCAAAATAATACATGCACATTTTTTTCCCAGTACTGCTTGAGATCTTGGTCCGACAATTTAACATCTTCTGGAACTAAGTATGCTGTGAGTGATCGTTCTCATCCTCCAGTGCTTTTTACGTTTCTTTCACAAAACTGGTAGAGGAGTGGGAGCTGCGGCTTTGGCCCAAAGATCTGCAGCAGGAGCTTGTGCATTTGAAAGCGTCTGCGAATGGAATTTAACCACAAAAATGAATATAATGTAGTCAGACTTGGAACTCTGGAACTCGCACTGCTTGAAGAACCTGGTTAGAAGAGCTTCCACATTAGATCCATGCTTAAATGCTAACGGACATGACTGCCTCTAAAAAATACATGGCTTCTTTACTTCTTTACTTTACATGAATATGATTAAAATGCTGTATTTTATATCAATGTATTGTACCATTTCTCCCCATTTAATGCTCTTATGTTAAATTATACAAGCAATGTTTTGGGTGGATTGTAAAGTATTCTATAAATCACTTAAAATAAGAAATCTCCAGATAGAAAATAAAGAGCATATTTTTTATATAATTGACATTCTATTTGAAGTTTATTTTTATGTTTTAAAATAAAATGACATGGTAAAACACACAGACAAATATTAGTTTTTTCCTTTGAATATAAATCAAAAACAAATGAAAACCCATGAAAACTGGATATTACCTCTGTTTTACATAAACATACTGTATAAGGATGAAGCCATATGTACTTTATTCAGATGTGAGCAGACGTGCGCGCACTCCCTCAGAGACAGACAGAGAGTTACTGTGTCATCATCTGTGATACTTGCACCTTCAGCAGTTCAGACGAGAGCTTTGAAGTGTTTGAGTGTTTATGCTCTGGACAAACGCCGTAGATATTCAGTATGCAAAGAGTCACGTTCATCCCAGATCAAAACAGTCATTAAAATCAGAGTTGGTTTTGATGCTGCTTAAGTCTCTGTGGGTGTGTGGTCGCGGTACGAGGTAGAACAGGTTCAAACTAAACCGTGGACCCCTCCTGGATGAATGAAGGATTAAGGCTTGGCGATATAATAAGAAGTATGTCACGTTTCCACTTTCATTCAGCAATCGCAACGTTAAAGTGCCCCCTACAGGTCGGACGACTCATTGAACTAAAATGCAATTAAGAGAAATATATTTAGAATTTTGCTCAAAATGATAAAATAGCAATTTTTTCTGGTTTGTATTTTGCAAATACGAGAATGAGGGATTACGAATGTCTCTGGTTTAACTCCAAGGACTTTTTGTGTGGAGTTTGCATAGGTAGTCCTCCTGACCACGCCTAGTTCCATATCCGGAGACCCCTGAGCTGTATATGCGCTGTCCTCTGCTCCTGAAAGGGTTGCGCCAGCGGGATATTGAAAGATGGGTCAAATGCAGAGAAGGAATTTCCCTCACGAGAGACAAACCTTGGAACCAGTCAAAACCCTCCAAAAGATAAAGAATGTGATATTCCTTTGACCACAATTAAAATGTACTTACTTGTACAACCCAAAGATCAGATTTCAAAACTAACTGTGCATACTTCTCTACCTTATTAAGTCAAGATTTGGGACAAGACTGGCAGTGACCTCCTGTGGCAATATCCCGGTCTATTAAAACAGCTAATTCATTTACGACATAAGCGTCGCTCATTAGCAAACAGGTTGAGTGTCTGAAGCGTCGGGGGCGTGTTTTGGGATAATAAATTTACAAGGTGAAATGTTAAATGACAAAAATAATGCTATTTTTCCTGCTGTGGCATAATGACAGACGCTGCTGTTTTATTAGTCTCGAATGAGTCTATAGAATCTCAATGCCGCATTTAATTAAAGTACAAATGAGGTAAAGGGAAAGTCATTTATTTTGGCTGAAGTCAGGTGTAAAATGCACCACTCGCTGGGGGAGATTACCTTTGGGGAACTTTAGTCACTACTTTAACCTGGAGAGAAATGAGTAAGGAACCAAGACGACAAGATCCTGCATGAAGAGATGCAAGTGGCGTTTTGAAGGACGGGTTTGATGGGCAGAGGTTGTGGTGAAATGGAGGAGTGCGGTGGAGGTGATGAGAATGAGGAATGGCACCAAACTGAGATTCTAATGGACTCATTTGAGATCATTTTGTGCATTCATGGAACACATTGGTACTGTTTAGCATGAAATAACACGTCATATTATTTGATCAACCATACTTCTGTGTTAATTGAATTCTATTGTATACAGTGGCGCGTTTTTATCATCACTGTGGTGTCAAACCAGTATTGAGTACCGAGCCTTAGTTTTCCTTACAATGGAAAATGAGTTTGTGGGTGAGGACTTTCCTAATATTACTACCCAAAATCTTTATTTATTATATTATTCAAAAGAACACCTAAGCTTTGTCTCACACGCCGAGTTAGATATAGGCTGATAAATGTGTTTGCCATAGAAGTATACTGTTAATTATCATCATTGTATTTTACCCCTTTTGTGTGTTTTCTATCTATTTAATTAACCTATTAAGTGCAAAAGCAAACCATAAGCATGTGAAAATGTGTCATCCTGCATTTGACCCTCTCCAGAAATATTCAGGAGTACCTAGCTGGAGGAAAAGGCTATAATACATGCTGTGACTAGAAGTATACATAGAGTATTTTATAAAGTGTTGGCTCCTAAACCCCTAAAATGGCCTCACTTTTTTTAACGTTAACAGCGACTTGTAACAGCTGCAGCTTTGTTCAGCGAGTGGCTCCTACGTCTCAATTGTATTTGTAATTATAAAGCGTCTTGTGGCGTGATCAGACAGCGCAGTTCTCCGCGGTCCAGTGCTCACAGATGAGGTGATAAAACATCTACAACCAGAGCAGCTTCACATAATGGATTATAGATTCAATTTAGACTGAATGTAAAGTGAGCGGGCGAGGCGTGGCATCAGGCAAAATGACATCCTTTCTTAATTGAGCGTCAGTGAGACCAGCGGAGTGTGGACTGAAGGGGGCAGTAACAGTGAGACTTGTAGCGGGGGAGCGGCATCATTATCAGCTATTTTTAGTCCACTGGTTTTACCGCTAAACTAGTTTGATTTTGTATTAACATTATCTCATGTTTACTGATTACAACAGGCACACTACCGCAATTATCCAATCCACTTTATTTATTTAACCCATTTCATAAACTGAGCGATTCCAAAGTGCTGCACAAAACAACAAAACAAAACATTAGCTGTACCAATGCTCATAAAAACAATATTACTTTTTAATATTTTTTTTTTTAATAAATAAAAATGGGCAAAAGTGCATCTAAAAA
Organism: Chaenogobius annularis; assembly: GCA_015082035.1. NCBI lineage: Eukaryota > Metazoa > Chordata > Actinopteri > Gobiiformes > Gobiidae > Chaenogobius > Chaenogobius annularis. The sequence continues at coordinate 1,131,412 of BJKM01000121.1, read as the reverse complement.
CAATACATAGTGGCTAAAAACAATAAAGAACAATTAATAAAAATAAAAAATAATTATAATGATGTACTTTGGGGCCAGTTCGTTCCAAGATTAAAAAAAAAAAACAATTAAAAAAAACAAACAAACTAGGAAGCCAGCGAGAATTAAGATAAAATGACCATGTTTTTTTTTTTATCCCTGCAACGTTCTGGACTAATTGTTAGTGAGAATCTTTTAGTCTCATGTTTTTGGAGTTTACTAAATGTTCCAAAATTCACTTGAGTCACTGTGGTTGGGGGCTACATTTTTTTAAATTAAAATATCACTATTTAGCTGCTTACTTTTCTCTGTGCACTTTTTTTTGCAAATTAAGGTTATTTTTCTAATTAGCTTTCGAGTGAAACCCATTGAGAAGACAACTCGAAACGAACACCACTATTTCAATCTCAACAGCAGCAATAACTACAAGACAAACTGTACATTCTGATCAGTAGAAAGGTCTTAACTTTCCAAATATCAAAGCCAAAGTAAGTCTAAATCTAAATGTGAGTTCAATAAAACTATAGCGGTTTGTTGGGTATTAATTATTGACTCCCAAAGAAATTTGACCCATGAGATGGGTGCCATTTCAGGGCACCCATCTCCCAACCAGGAAAATGTTTTGCAAGTTGTGCTTTATAATACCATTACTATGTGGTCTTTATAAACAGATCAACAAAACGTATGTAATGGAATTAATTTCTGCTATTTCCGTTTAAAAAGTGTCCAAAATAACAAGTATAGTGTGATGTAATAAAAACACAAATATAAATGTAACCAGAGAATTTTTTTTTGTTTATTCATGCATAAAATGACATTTAAAAAATGAATGAAAAGGAGCAGAAAGAAGTGCAATCTTATGTTGTCGTCCCACTTTTTCAGATAACACTTAACACTGATAGTTTAAAACATGAAACAAACCTTTTCCATTAAAAAGATTGTATTCTTCATTTTAAATGATTCAAATTAATTATCCACCACACAGTTTACAAATGCGATTCACAACTTTCAGAGGCCAGAGCAGAAACGAGCAACTTCCTGGTTCTCGAACAATAAAATTCCTTAAAACTAGACGCTGAACGCAGACAGTGGTTTAATTTTGAACCTAAGAGCTGCTTTTATGATATAGATGTAATTGGGATAAACAAATTTGGCTCAACTCCACAGACAAAAATCGAGTAGAGCAAAAACTATATTTGTATTTACTGACAGAAACAAAAAATGTTCTAGACTGTAGAACCTCACAACGGATTACACATCCCGACACTGGATCCAAAAACAATACTGTACATATCCTAATCCATACATAATCCCCCCCAAAAAATTCAAAAGTGTACTAAATTGTCTTTTTTAAAATGTTATTTCCTGCCACAATGCCCTCCATATCAGAACACCCTTGATTTACGAAAAAGTAATCTATAACAAAAAGTCTGGCACAATATTTTGTCCTATAGATATAAATAGAGTAGAGTACAGCACTACTAGACTGTACTTTTTAATTTGACAAAAAGCATGTACAAATTGAGCATTGCAGTATTCCTGATGCCCTACCTTTTATTTTCATGTAATAAAGTAGAATTTGTTTTGCCCCAGAACAGATATTTTATAAAAGCATTGACATTATTATTTGCTTTCTGCGTCAATCATAGAGCGCTGTTAGCATGCTAGTTTGTGTTAGCTTAACTGTGACGGCAAAACTTGCTCTGACCTCTGAAAGTTGTGAAAAGCGCTCATAAACTCATTGCGGTGAATATTCAGGATGCTTAGAAGGCATTAGGTACGTGAGCGATACGTGTGGACTGAGTTTACACTGAACTAGTTCTAATTTTCATGTTTTTAAGTCCGAAAAAATCAGGTACAGCGGCTTTAACTATGCATTGAATTAGCTTCTGTTCGCTTCTGAGCCACTCGCCTCAGTCTGATTGCGCACGTGTCTCTTTTTTGTACATGTTTTTCTCTCTTGTGCCGTTCTGGCTTTGCAGAGACAGCAGCTTTGAGGATTGGCATGGAGCTAAATTGCTCTGCGCGAGCTTGGTCACGGCTCAGCTCTCCTTGAGATAATGAAATGACAATTAATGGGAAAGCGCGTGCCATTCACTCGTTTGTTCCTGCACCACAGCACCAGACTTACGGTAGGACAGCAGTTAGGGCACTCTTAAAACTGCGTGGCAAGCATTTTAAGGTGATGTATGGATGTCTAGCAAAGCCCAGAGAAGCCGATGGATGGACAGGCAATTATTGTTAATCAAAGTTTCCTGTCCACATTATTGTTTTGTAATAGCTTTATGTATGTAAAATCTATATGCATGCCTTCGACCTTGTCATATTAATGATTCTACCTCTAAATAAGTGACCTCAAAGCTACTATTTGACATATATGATCCATTAAAAGTCAATATTTTCATTATTATAGGAAAAAAATACAGTGTAGAAGTGTTTGTGCATTAGAAGTGAACCTCAATCTGTTAAGGACTGCAGAACAGAGGGCAAAATATGGTTGGCATTCAAAATAAATTTAACAAAGGATTTCAGTGCAAACATTTAAAAAAATATTTATAACACACTCAGTGCTCAAGTGTTGTGCAAACATCAATTACGCTTTCGCCACCACCATGATAATGAGACACGGAACTTTGTCGTGTTTGTTTTGTCCAATCATTTCAAAGATATGAAACAAACAAACAAACATTTGACAGTTAAAAGTACAATTTAAGAACTAAAACATTTTAAAAAACATGCACAAACTTATATTTATCTTCATTCACGCTAGCTCTGAGCCTCACAAAAACACCCAGGTTCTAACGCCACAGATTTGTGACGTCAAACAGAAAACAACCTGGGCTGTTTTTAAAGTTAATAAATCATCTCATAACTTGTTCTGAGGATTTCTGTTGTCAATTTGCTTTCATTGTAACGTCTGCTAGTAGGTGGGGGCAAGCTAGCTTTTGTTTATTTACCCATGGTTTTAAAACATAAGATGCCAAAGCAAAAAGTACTCAAGAGCCGATAACGATACAAATACTACATACTACGTGTTCTTTAAACTGTGGACGTATCTGATGTCACGGGACCCCAAACGATCCAGTAAATTACTCAGATGTGTCAGCCAGAGTGTTCCCCTCATTAACCCAGTGACACCAGACTCGATACATTATTCAGTATAGCCACAGGCCTAACCACGTAACACGGTACAGAGAGCAGGCCTGCTGAGACAGAACAGGGCCACAGTAGACACTACCATAGAAACGCAGCTCAGATGAACACCATGGAGTAGTCATACTCGATAAGAAAGAGTTCCTAATACGAGGTGAAGATAGTGTTTGAGTTCATCCAAATTATAAAGCATATGGATGAGTCCACACATTCAGCACATCAAAACTAGTACTAAACCAGGACTAAACCCAAATCTAAACCAGGACTAGGACAGGACTGAACATGGACTAGAAAAGGACCAAAACATGTCAGGATTGAATTAGTCTGAGTTACTCTTTTTCATGGAGGGTCCGTTACCTGGTTTCCTCCATGAATGTATTTTATTATTGAACATGGTATTTTTTTGCTTATAATGTTTTACAGGTTTGGCATTAAACGTATGTATCTCCATGGAGACAAGCAAGTGACCAGGCCAAGTTACAGTCGCAGTAAGAATGCCATTTCAAAAACTGACTGGCAACTTTTATTTATTTATTTACTCATTTGTTTCCAATGTTTGCATTGTTTGTGAATGAATACATTGCTCTTTCTGATAGCCTTTCTTGCCTTCAAAATACAAAAGTAAAAGTACAGTATAATATATGTTTGAGGTGTCGGCACTTTTGATTTGATGTGATTTTTACAGTGAATAATTTGTACCTTCACATCACTACATTTGAGAGTCGCTGTTGATGTGTGGAGGTGGAGGTTTATGGCAGAACTTAACACCGAGTCTGTTTGGCTGCATCTTCTCACTGGATTTTAACCTCACCACATTCATTTGCGGTTTACGTGTTTAACTGGACCGAGGAGGACGAGGATTGCAGCCGAGTGTTGATCATGTCCGGTTCGGCTTCAACGCGGACAACAGACTGTGGCGTGGATTTACGCACAGCGCGCAGACCTTGTGTTTTCGGGTGGATACAAGAGCAACTCTGGACCTTCAGTTCTTCTTCATCTGTGCGCTGATACACTGTGCTTTGTTAGGGTCAATATAGGCTTGTGTTAAAACATTGTGCTGTTTGGGCAGAATGCTCAGTCGTGCACAGCAAAGTTTTCTAAAAAGGCAAAGGGTGTGAAAACATGTCGTTCATCATTAAACAGTGAAATTACGCTGGACATGTGCGCGAAACTTTTTTCGTGATCATACCGTGGTACTGCAGCGCCGCAACAGCCCTGGGCATCTGCACTTTTCTCGCTATTACATTTGTATTTTCCATTTTGTAGCACATTCATGGTGGAAAAAAAGACTTCTTCCACCACTAACAGTCCCTTATATGATATCTGTGTATGTAGTGTGCGTCCCAGTAATGCAATTTCCTAATGTGCTCGAGAAACAAAATGAAAATGGCTAATTCATATCCATTATCTGAGTAGAAGAAACACAGAAAGAAATGACTATGGTTTGCGCTCTAAAGACAGAATAGACATGTATGATCTATGTCTCCAAACAGAATTCATTTATCTGGCTCCAAAAGCTTGTAAAGTTTGACATGAAATTACATCATGTGTGTTATTACGCTGCAGCGGATGTGATAAAAGCTGTGTAATCGAGTTAGTGAAGTCTCTGTTTGCATGGCTGATCAAGCTAAGCCACTGAGCCACCGCAGCACAATGTAGAGCACGGGCCAGAATGTGGAATTAAAACGCAGCTAAACAATCGCAGGCCTGTCAAGTATTCAGGGAAATAAAATGAACAGACCACTGCATTTTTCTGTATGACACAGATTTAAGTTCAATGTCTGGTAAAGTAATTCACACACTTCAGCTGGCAAGGCTAATATGGAGTGGGAAACTTACAATATGAATACTACATAAAGATGGAAAAAAAGATGTGGCACTTGGGGGAAAAATAAATATTAAAGAAAAACATTTAAATTAAACTAGAAAACGTTTATTATTTTGTACATTTGGCAGTTAGGAATGGGCAAAATATTGGTTATAATATCAATATGGTTGATATTGGAGTGTTTTCTCAGGTATCAGTATCGAGCTGATATTAATAATGTTTCCAAAATTTGGCACCAATAACTTTTATTAGATGCCCCAGTCTGTGTCATTCCCAGTTCGTCTTACGTGGATCAAATTAGTCTTTTTGAACAAACAAAAATAGAAATAGAAAAGCAATTAGGCTAAAAATATGGCTCTACTTTTTGGTAGTTTTTCCTGGCCGAGAAGGAGGGTCTAAGGGCAGGGGGGCTTGGGACATCTGTCTAAGGACACGGGATGCTGGGACATTTCCAAGTCCCTATGAACATTGTTTATTTTGTTTTCCACTGTAGCCCCTCGAGGCTGTTGTGATTTTGGGCCTCACAAAAATAAATTGAATTGGATTGAATATATGTTTTGATAATCACGCACAAGATTATTCTATATCTCAGATATACATTTCATAATTACTTTTTCAAAGCACAAAGCACAAAAAATATTTTCAGAACTTTACTGGAACTTAACATTAGTTTGTGGAACTTGCAATGGATTTTAAGATAAAATAACAATAAAACTATTGGTTATTGTGGCCACAGCAGCAAGACAAATATTGGATATTGGTATTGGTTAAAAAAATCCACAATCATCCCTTCTGGGAAAAAAGAAAGGGTGAGTTTACATAAGGGCAAAACACTTATTATGGTTGAGAGTGGATAGAAATCATACTGAGTTTGTAAATGGCGTGTACCTGATACTGGTTGGCCTTGGCGAGCTCCTGATTGGCCGACTCCACGTTGGATGATGTGGTCTGGATGTAGTCCTCTATGCTGTCTGCAAAAGGAAGAAGAAACCACATGGACAGGCATTAGAGCTGTCCGTGGTGCTGAAACACTGACCCAATCACTTCTAAAAACTGTAGATTGAAAACAACTCTACTGTATATTTTTAGAGTAATGTGAAAGGAACTGCATGTTTTATAATAATGACAGTGACGCAGCAGAAATAATTTGACACTCTTTTTCAGTCAAGAATCCCAAAAGCCTAAAATATACAAAAGGGTGGGAAAACACTAATCAGAAAGGTGAAATGGTAAAAAATTACTGGAGTTTTACAAAGTGGATTATTGAAAATAAATCGGATGTTACACTGGCAATTTGGTAATGTCATTTTAATTAAAAAACAGGATTACTGCATGTTAAATTTAAAAAAGAAGTACAGTACAGTTTACTACAATAGTAATAGTACCGTTTTGTTAAGCGCTTGTTTTGACGGATTAGTAAATTGAGACATTTTAGTTTAAATACAACTGAAATAATTGTTTAACTGCATATTAAAACATTATTATATACATATCACAGTTTTTAAAAGCCATTTTGCGATTGTGCAGCCCTAGAATGCACCTTTTAAGTTTTTATCTTAAGAATTTAACCACTTTTCCCCTACATTCCTTTCTATCTCTGCACTTGTCTGTTTGAAACTCCAGCCAATCGATGCGGCCCCTAATCTCTACACAGTTGCAGTTTGCTGAATCATAATGAGCCTAATGGAAAAGTGTCTGCCGTTACTGACTATTGTAACCTCCGCAGCCTCGGTGCAGTCTGATGCAGTCCAGGCAGGCTCGCAATAGGACTAACAGAGCCCCGTTAAAAACAAGGGCGCTCCTTTATGCCATGTCAATACCGCCGGGTTAATGGAACGAGACTGACTGTGCCTAATGATGTGTTTGCGCTAAAATATTTGGTGCAGGCGCGTAATCGGTCGCATACATTTTGCAAAAGCAGATAACGTGAATGTTGTATTGATTGTTTGGGGGCGTTACGAAGCGGTTGGTCGAGATAGCCTTTGGTAATTACTGCAACGCCAAAGAGCTTGTGCAGAATTAGCTTTTGAACTTGACAACAGGAGAGAGCAAAGTGGATTATAAGTCAGGGCTTGAACATTAGCGGAGTAATAACAATGTTTGGGTATTGTAGTGTTTCTCTGGACGCTCAAAGGCGCCTTACATCGCATTGTTCATTCACTAAGCAATAAAGAGTAAACAATCTGGGTTTTTTTTCACTTATATTGATTGATAATAATTTTCAGTTTGTTTTCATTCAAACTTTTATAACAGAAACGAGACAGACTTTAAATCAATGTAATTTAATCACAAAAACAGTCCAATTTACTTATCCAAAGTCCAAAGTTTGTTCCAAGCTGATTATTGACTACTTGAGATGATTGGATATAGGGCTGTCGAAATAAATAAATAAAATAAATAAAATAAATAAAATAAATAAAATAAATAAAATAAATAAAATAAATAAAATAAATAAAATAAATAAAATAAATAAAATAAATAAAATTAATAAAATTAATAAAAATTAATAAAATTAATAAAATTAATAAAATTAAATAAAATAAAATGTTCACCCTTGTATACATATTTTTTTTGTATAAAACTTTTCAAAACAAATGCAAATTGCATACAGTTGCATCTTAATTTTCTTAACATTAACCATTTCAGGTTTTTGATCAGTGCCTTTTAACACTAAAAATAGTCAAATATCGTCCTCCAAAGTCTGCCTGAGAATTGGCCGTGGACTTTGCATAGGCGTTTATATCAAATAAACCTCTACAAACCCACCGGAGTGCCTCGGATCTCTTCTCTTTCCATCTCACATCATCATGGACAGTTTGGAATTTGATTAATTGCACAGCTCTAATTGCGTTTGGATTTGATTGAAACTGGACAACTTGCCAGTGTTGAGCTACTGTAGGGCAGACTGCTCGAGACGTAAGCCAAGGGTTTCCACGACCACCACCAATCTCTCTCCCACACCACATTCAAACGTAGGCAAAGTGGGTGAAGTGTTGCTCAAGAACAGTATTCTCTGGGTACTGAAGCATTAAGCTTCGCCCACTCAACTACCTGGCCAACGGATGAAGCACGAGTGCATAAACAACTTGGGTTTTATTCTGTCTTTGTCGGATTGTAATAAAGACAAATATAATGCATGTTTTTACAGACAATGACACAGTGTCCCCTTAGAATTGTTTTTATTATAGTCGGTGTTCTGCAATGTTGAGGTTTAAATAGCACAGTGGAATCGGGAAATCAGGTTTTGCTCATATAAACATAAAAAAAGGCACCGAACCCTTGATAAAGTGCACATAAGGTACTCAGGAACAACAATATACAGTGTCCGTCCAAAAAAACCAGTTGCCACAAGGGGCACACGCTGTAATATTGGTAGGACCGCCTTTAGCTTTGATTACAGCACATTCGCTGTGGCTTTGTATCAATAAGCTTCTGCGATATTTAAAGAGTTATTCTCATCCAGTGTTGCTTTATTTTCACCAATTGATCTTGAATTGATGATGGGAGCGAGTGACCACTTAACACAGCTATTTTGAGCACCTTTTAAGCTTTAAGTTTAAGTCAATACTGTGGAACATTCCAGGCAAAGCGATAACAGGTGGCATACCCTTCACCAGAATAGTTATGGGAGAATGGCAATGTACAAAATGGGTTATGTCTGCTTTGAAAAGGCTCACCTCACCAGTGACAGTAAGGAGAATACAATTGTGTGTTGCACTTTCCTTGGATGTTGTGTTAAAGGACAACTATGCATTAGTAGTATCGATATTGGCCTTTAAACATGCTCTTGGAATTTCATGTTTTAGAATTTCAAATAACGTATACATTGAAAACCAAACATGACTTTGTACCAGTTGGTGTTAGAACTCCATCTACTGGCAGTGGGGGATTGCCATGGATTGAAAAACAGAAGCTCGCTTTGTCCTGACATGCTAATTTAAGCATGCACTTGTACTGAACCTGATCTTGCTGCAGAATGCTAAGAATGAGTCTTATGTTGCACCTTAAGGCCAAGACAAGTTCCTATGTTTGTGAATTTTGTTCATTGACAATGGCAATAAACTCTTTCTGATTCTGATTCTGATAAAAAGGAAGCGTTTTGATCAGGGAACATGGTTAAAAGCTCAATAAAGTTAATTTTGCATGATCGGTGTCTTTTAAATATTACAGTTTAGATTTGTTTCATCTGAACTTTAACAATTATTCTAGCAATCAGCTTCTGAAAACAGTACAATGGCACACAAAGACTGAACCAAAGAAAGCCCTCAAGACCGTACCAATGCCAGCAGCTTCCAGCGTTCCCAGCAGCAAACTCTTCTAATCTGAATATTTGAAATCAAAGTGTCATCTTTTGATTTTTTACAAATGAACATTTTTTAAACAGCTCTTTTGCAGCCCACATACAGCCAGGACTGTTGAATGTGGCTCTCCAGCTCCGGCTAAGTGTGTCCTCGGCCCCGCACTAATCCCATCCTTCAGTGTCGCTTCTTTGTATTTCCTACTGCTTTTGCTACCAACGCCTCCACAGCACAATCGCCGCATTCATATCTGCCACTACACGGAGAAAGCCCATTCAAAAATGTACCGTTGGCAATTTCACAGCCCTCCTCGTTTTAATAAAGAATCCGCGATAAGAGCGGACGAAGCAGAGCCGCAATGTAACGCCACACGGTAAATGTAAGGATTTCTCCGTGGATGGTTGTCTGGGTGGCAGCACGCTGTGTAAGTCTGGTTTCTAGGGACACGAAACAGGGCATCAACGCTGTTTCACATGCAAATGACAAAGTAATGGCTGAATTATGCAGAGTTCATGAATGTAGCGGCACTCACATGTGGAGGGGGATTTTGTGAAAGCTCGGCAAATGCCACAATGAGGTTGCATCTTTTAATCCAAAACGTAAAAAAAAATAAAAAACCTTTGACCAAACCAATAGCATTCCAACAATAAATCATCATTATTAGGTACGGGCAAAAATAATATCTTTGCCATAATTCTGTGTAACAACCTGTTCTACATTCTGGACAATTACAGTCAGTCTCATTGAAGACACAGTCATTTGGTCGATTAATTGGTTGACGTCATCTTAGCTGAGCCATTTTTTCATCAGTCCACTATTATTTCATTAAGATTATAAGGAGGTAAATGCACAACCGCAGAATGGAGAAGAACGGAGTGAGTCAACTGGAGTACTGAGCGTGACTGGACAGCTTAATCTGCCGTTTTACTCATGAAGATGCACTTGTACTTCTTTGTGTTTATAGCCGTTTTTCCACAAGATCCTAATACTTTTGAGAGCTTTTGCCACTGCCCTATGTCTTTGTAATCCCTCAGTAGAGTCCATGGCAAAGGAAGGTTGTTTGTAATTTGCAGTTTACAGATTTCAACCTTCCTTTGCTTTTTAAATGGGAATAAAAAAAACATTAATAAACAGTAAATATAGTAAATCTATTTAAACATGTTCGCGTTTGACTTTTATTAGAAAATATTTAAAATGGTTAGTGGGTAGGGTTACATTTGAATTATTACCTTAAAATTGTGATCATGACAATTTGAGTCTAAGATATAATTTTTTTTTTTTTTTGAAAAGTCCGCTCTTAATTAAGACATTACCTTTGTTTGCTACAGTTTGACACCTGTGGATCTTTTTTTTTCTCTTTCATATGTACATTTTAAATCGCAATACTGATCTAAAATGAAACCAGTTCGCTGACTTCCGAGTTCCAGTGCGTCACCGTAACCTTCAACATCAACAAAGCGCAGCACCGCCGGACCACGTTGGCGGCCCGACTACGGACAGATACAGCTCGCGGACGCAAACTGGACGTCTGTCGGGCATCGCTGAAACTTCTTTTGGATTTTTTGGAGCAATGGCGTCTTGATTGGAGGAGTATAAAGTTAAACACAACTTTGTGCGGGTTAATGAGAAGGTAGAACGATTACAGCGAGGTTATAAAAGTAACATTCCCCTTTAACGACCTTGGAATCTCTACACCTGGGTCCTTTCAGCCTTTATGATACCTGAGCGGACCGGTGATAAATACGCTCGCCGTTTACAGTACCAAACACAATCACGTAATAACATCGCTCGTCACCTTTTTAGAGCCCTGTATTTCAAGCACCACAATGACCTGCCTTTGGCCATAATAAAACATGGACCTGCACATTACCTCAAGGACATACAGAAAACAAACTGTAGGGTAAAAATACGACCCAATCTACTCACCGTGCATTATTTATGTCTCCAAATGTTAACTATTGTAATTACAGCTGGTGTTACAGCAGAAAGTGAGGGTCTTGTGTTGTGCATTGGGGTAAGCCAGCGTGAGTGAGCCAGGCTTTAAAGGGTACTTAAAGGGCATGTACATTAGCCTGATTGAAGGCCGCAGACACAGGGTTATTCTCCAGCTAAAGGCAGCAATTAGGACAAGTTATGGCCGTGGTAACTTTAAGAAGCAGTTTATTTTTACACCTGAAAGGACGCTGGTGAAGATAATAAGATTCAAATGTATATTATGTCGTTCATCAAGGACTCGATTTTACAAAGATTGTAAGGTTTAAGTCATTTCTGTTGCAAAATTATAATTACTAATTGTGTTAGTAATTACAAAAAGTGTTCGGAGTCACCTCCAGAGTCTCGCTCTAAAACCTACAAACCATGTTAGAAATCTGGGGGTAATAATGGACTCAGACTTCAACTTTAACAGCCACGTCCAATCAATAACATCAGCAGCTTTTTACCATCCAAAAAACATTGCCAAGTATAGTGTCTAAACCAGACTTGGAGAGACTTATCCATGCGTTTGTCTCTAGTAGATTAGACTACTGTAACGGCCTGCTCACTGGCCTCTCCAAACGAGTTGTAAAACAGCTGCAGTACAGCTGGCAGTACATCCAGAACGCTGCTGCTCGGGTCCTGACCAGAACCAGGAAGTACCATCACATTAGTCCTGTGCTCAGGTCTCTGCACTGCCCCCTGTGGCTCAGAGAATAGACTTCAAAGCAGCTCTGCTTGTATACAAGTCTCTCCATGGCCTAGCACCAAAGTACATCTCGGACATGTTAGTGCCATATGAACCATCTCGGACTCTGAGGACCTCAGGGACCGGCCTCCTGCTGGTGCCCAGAGTCAGGACTAAACATGGAGAATCTGCGTCTCCGTTTTATGCAGCTAAAGTCTGGATCAGTCTTCCTGAGGATGTGAGACAGGTTCTACTCTGGCAATGTTCAAATCTAAGCTACAAACAGTTTTGTTTAGCTGTGCATATGACTGAAAGGATTTTATCTGCACTCTTCTCTTTTATGTCTTAAACGGTTTTGTAATTTCTGTCATGTCTTCGTGATTTTAATGCATTTTTCCTGTTGTGTGAAGCACTTGTCTTGTGTATGAATTGTGCTCAACAAATAAAATTGCCTAAAACTAGAGCAGATCTTTAAAACATGGTGAGGCTAATATTTAATTAACGCCAGCATGAATGTCTTTGTTCTTACATAACATAATAAAAATACAATACAATAAATACATCTTTGCACACAAACCTTTTATGGTTTATTTATCCTAATTTAGCGAAAGGCTCCATTGTTTTTTGTCCGCACAGTTGTACACAAAATGCATGGGATGCTTTTTTTAAAAAAAAGTTACCGATGGCGTCTCCTTGTTCGTGCACCATACTGGCCAGGTCCTTCATGATCTGACTCACGTCCAGCATGTCTCTCTGTGGGGAAAAGAGAACGTCACACACGAATCGTTCACAATAGTGCAGGTGTAAACAGTGTTAACAGTGTTATGCTAATGTCAACTGCTTTTCATCATCCCATATTCATTTTTGAATCATTTATGTGGATTGTTGATGTCAATTATTCATGTCATTACTTTATTTATTCATTACTTTACTGGGACAAGTGGGACTGAAACAAAAGGGACCTGCTCATGTTTAGTTTTGCGTTCTGGGTTTCTCTATTTCTTTTTGATTTTAGATTTTGGCGCTCTGGTCTTGTTCTGTGTTTTGAAAGTGAAAAAACAATATCATTTTTTATTTATATGTGTTTAATCTTAGGTTGGCTCAGTTTGTTAATTAGAGTCTTTAAATAAAGTCCAAAATAAAAGGTTTAAATGTAATAATGCAAGCGGGGATAAAACCACAAACCTTCAGATGACTGGATTACTGCCAGTCATCCGGAGGGTCTGTAACCTGCTTGTCTCCATGGAGATGTTATTGCTTTGGACAGTCATTGCACATGTCATTAAACTTTACAGGTCGCAGTTAGAAAGCATGTTTTTTTTTCAAGTTTTAAACGATAAAAACGCCCACAGTGAAATAAATGCAGGACAGATACATATCGCGTCATACTCAGGAACATTCAAGGTCATTTCTTCTGTACGGAGACAAGCGAGTGGCAGACCTCTCACCAGAAAAGATACAATTACATTACAGTGCAAATTGTTTAATCGTGTGTCATCAAAAACCAGGCCAGTATCCAAAACTGGCCTGGTCCCACCCTCAGTCCGTGTCGACCATATTGCTATGATTTGGAGCTCAGAGAAGTCAAAATCTCATTTGGAGCTTGTTTGAAATGAGATTTGTATCAGTGCTGCAGATGTATCTGAGTTTGGACGGCTGCCGACCAAATTGGATTTCAGAGTGTAGCTTGTGTCACTGTAAATGTGGCGCTGGGCAAAACCCCCAGATCCAGACCGACAGCGGAGCAGGAGAGTACAGAGGAACGCGGCGAGGGCAACGTCTGACTGTGCAGCCCCCGGGGGCGAGGGAAGTCTATGGCGTCTGGTTCCAACTGCTGAAGATTACCTGGTGTAGAAGTCCAAAGGGGAATTATAACTTTGGATGTAAATATATGTACAACAAAAACAGATGAATAGGTAATGCAAATGTAAGTAACACACGCAGTTTTTGACAGAACAAGACTTTTGTGTTGTTGTCTTTGAAGTGAGTGTCTTTTACACTATCTATATGTTTAAAAAAAGAAAAAACAAAGCAAACGAAAAGAAAAGAAAAGAAAAACAGAGGATACCGGTAACTAAAGGGACTAGCTACAATCTAAATTATTTGTATTTTATCATCAATGTTTGGGTTTCTCTACATGTTTGCATCCATCATTCAAATGTTACTAATCAACTGTCATTTTTCAGCATTTGACACCGACAACCAATGCAATTATTAGTTTTTAATGTATCCAATCTACTTTATTTTTATATTTATATTTCATAAACAAAAACTATTTTTTTGTAACATTTTGAAGGGTTTGGAATCAGGATATATGGATACAAACAGTGTGGTGTGTACAACATTTTTTTTTCACATGACTTCACGTTTAGAATGCCTCACATTGAATTGTACTTGCTACTGCTGTTTTTCCAACAAAAGAAAGGACTATTACCTCCAAATACTTTGCTTTACATAACCTCACTCTAATGCTGCTCACATCCACCCCGCTTTATGTAACTTCAATCAACAAACTTGCCTGTCTGAGCTGCTGTGAGTTAAAGGGGAAAATCCGTTTAAATATTTTGTTCAATTATTTCAGAGGGGCTACAGAGCAAACGCGCGAGGCTACGCTTGACCGCGGCTAATTCTCCTCTGCGCCGGTGCTTTGAATCGGCTCCACTGTGTTTCCGCTCACAGCCAAATGAAAGCTCAGAAAACCGCGGACTATCTGGTGAATGCAGGTCCCCCGAACGCACATAATGGAGCCACGCAATCATGCTGTCATTCTAATAAGTGTACCGCGAGCGGAAGGGCTAAACCAGGGCTAAACCAGGACTAAACCAGGTCTAGACCAGGACTATACCAGGTCTAAACCAGGACTAAACCAGGTCTAAACCAGGACTATACCAGGTCTAAACCAGGACTAAACCAGGACTATACCAGGTCTAAACTAGGGCTAAACTAGGAGTAAACTAGGAATAAACCAGGGCTAAACCATGACTAAACCAAAACTAAACCAGGACTAAACCAGGTCTAAACCAGGACTAAACCAGGACTAAACCAGGTCTAAACCAGGACTATACCAGGTCTAAACTAGGGCTAAACTAGGAGTAAACTAGGAATAAACCAGGGCTAAACCATGACTAAACCAAAATTAAACCAGGACTAAAACAGGGCTAAACCAGGACTAAACCAAAACTAAACCAGTACTAAAACAAAACTAAACCAGGACTAAAACAGCGCTAAACCAGGACTGAACCAAAACTAAACCAGGACTAAACCAGGTCTAAACCAGGACTAAACTAGGAATAAACCAAAACTAAACCAGGGCTAAACAGGACTAAACTAGGGCTAAACCAGGAGTAAATTAGGAATAAACCAGGACAATACCAGGACTAAACAAGGACTAAAGCAGGGCTAAACCAGGACTATACCAGGTCTAAACTAGGGCTAAACCAGGAGTAAACTAGGAATA
Source organism: Chaenogobius annularis (assembly GCA_015082035.1). NCBI lineage: Eukaryota > Metazoa > Chordata > Actinopteri > Gobiiformes > Gobiidae > Chaenogobius > Chaenogobius annularis. The sequence continues at coordinate 1,115,996 of BJKM01000121.1, read as the reverse complement.
AACCAGGACTAAAACAAGGACTAAAACAGGGCTCAACAAGGATTAAAACAGGGCTCAACCAGGAATAAACCAGGACTGAACCAGGACTAAACTAGGTCTAAACGAGGACTAAACAGGACTAAACCAGGACTAAAACAGGGCTGAACCAGGACTAAACCAGCTCTAAACCAGCTCTAAACCAGCTCTAAACCAGGACTAAACAGGACTAAACAGGACTAAACCAGGACTAAATTAGGAATAGGACCGACACCGGGACCGACACCGGGACCGACACCGGGACCGACACCGGGACCGACACCGGGACCGACAGCAGGTCAACATGATGGAGCTCAGTATTTTCACATTTCTTTGTACAACGCAGCGAGCCGTAGCAGCAGAATGTGAGCCGCAGCCTCTCCCGCTGGGCCATCCATCACAGGTGGTGCCCATCGCCGTGGAAACTGGCAGCTGGCCTGGCACTTGGCAAAGAACACATTTGAATGGGCCAAAATGACTGCTGGCACAAAACCCCCGCCACACTAAAGACTTTCGGCAGCCCCGTCGATCAAGTCGTAATGGAATAACACATTCATTTTACCTGGAGACATTTATTTTACCTGGAGAAGTATGAGGTAAAAGCGGGATCATTTTATCATAATGAGAGGGCAGTGTCGAGCCAGTTTAGAGGCAGGCTGGAGCTGATCGGACAGAGGAGACAGGACGGGTGGATGGAGATGTGAAGACCCAGCGTCACGGGACCACCAGCTGCAGCCCAAAAACTCTGCCCTTTTTACACTTTTCATCTGAATAGATTTGAATTCAGCTCGCGTCCCAATGCAGAGCTAGAATTGTGTGCTCGAGTTTGATGATGTCATAATCTCAAATAGAAGAAAAGGCCGATGTTATTTTACAGGCGAGATCCAAAAGAAATATCCAAACATAAATCATGTTGAATCTGATGAGTTTTATATAAAGACTACTATTTTGCTCTAATCATCTGATTAAGAACCCTCTGACACCCCCAGTATTTGACCGTTGGTACCCTTTGTGTCACAAACCACCATTCTTCCACTTTTTGGCTAAAATATGTTATGATCTTGCTTTATGTCCAAATATATAATAAAATAATATAATAAAAGCATCAAACATAAAAATATATATATATTTATATTACACGGACCATTTTGAGTGAAAAAGACATAATTAACTTAAAACGCGGTTAGTCAAAGTACCTGGGACTAGACTGGGGGACTAAACTCATAAATAAATATACATATTATTTTAAATGTTTTCAATTGCTCAAATCTTGTGTCATCTGCCCAAATATATAAACACATTTTCAAAATATTTCTTCTTTCAGACTATTGCCTAATTATTTACGACATATTTTTTGCTTTAATTTAGCAGTAAATGGCCTGTACCTGATTGTTTGGATCTAATAAAGTGAACTCCAGTCCAAATATATTGTAAAAGCATCCATTTGGGTCAAAATTAAACCTTAGCCCTTTCTCTGCATCTAAATCTAAAGTATCTTGCTCTCTGCGAAGCAGGAAGTGCATTGTTAGCGCGCTAATGTTTGTTAATTTAGCCCGGGATGGCAAAAGTCGTTCTGGGCTCAGAGAGTGGTGAAAAGTGCTTATAAACTCATTGTAATGAATATTTAGGATGCTGCGAATGCATTCCATTCTGTAAGTGAGCGATACGTGCGGACGTAACCTTAGCACAATAGACAAGCTAAATGTTCTATTCAATATTTTGAATTCACATGTGGTCCAGATGGTATGTCAACTATGTGCAATCTTATTAACCATATGCTTATGCTTACTTATCATTACTTATCCACTGATCCGCATTGCCACATGATAATACTCGAAACAGCTGCCGTTTTCTTGTGCAAGCTCAAGATCATCAAATGTCCTTAGACAAAACACAGTTACACTTATTTAGGGAGTCCTGTTTCTTAGAATCATTTACTAATAGTACATTTTTGTAGTTTTTTGCTAAAGACTCCACAGTGGCCATCATGTCCAGTTCTGCAGGTGTGGGAGCAGCAGGTTGGCCGCAGTGACGGGCAGTAATGGTCATTTGTCCATCTGTTATATAGACCTGAGCAGGTGCGGCCAGAGCTCATGTGGTTTAATGGAAAGATAGGATCATAATGCTTTTTTTATCGGCCAATTTAAATACTTCACTCCATCTGCTCACTGTCTGTATGCTACTGTAAGTCTATAATCTTCTCAAATGCCAGTAGAATACACATTCTACACATGCAGACAAAGTATACCTGGGATTTGTTTCATTAGAGTGATTAAACAGAACTAAATTGTTTATGACCATGAGGGTACAGGGAAGTAACAAAGAGGAGGCAGATTATTGGTTTCTGATGGAGATAAAGTGGACAAAGTTCCAGGCAGCAGCGCATAACTGAAAGGTCAGGACCGTGAAAGAGAGAGAGAGAATGTACAAATAGGAACGACATCGGGGGGGTGATAGGTTGAATCTAGGAGCGAGTTAGGACATTGTGTAATTTTGAGGGTGAATTATGATGGATTCATGGTTAAACTACTGACTATTCAAAGAGAAGTCACTCTATATTCCAAGATCTTTGAACAAACCTCGACGGATCATCCCAAAATTGGATAAAACCAACCAGTCGAACGATCACAGAACCAGATCATGTAATAGTTTTTGGTTTAACAGCAGTTTAGTCCTGTTTTAGATTTAGTTTGGTCCTGCTCAAGTCTGAATTTACTTCTAGGTTTAGTCCATTTGATGAGTGTGCAAAATAGTGTGATCGGTGGGCCAATGTTTGCTCCTTAAACCCCCAGGACCGGCCGACATTTCGCTTGGGCTGACAAATTGCTCAGAGTAAAGACATAAAGCTTTGGATACTCAGCTTCAGTATAGGCAGGTAGAAAAAACAGTGCTGCGTATGTGTAAGAATAATTGCTATTGATATTATTTGTTAAACTTTTATCGCGCAAAGCAGAGCAATGTATAGACGAATTAGGATGTAGTCATTTCCAGTCATTGGCTGCTCTGGATTCTTAATAAAATTTAAAAAAATCGGTCATTCGCAAACAAAGTCTTCCCCCGAATACGGTCCATGAAGTGGTTAATCTATCAAGTCAACTAGTTTTAGGACTAACCCTGGACACATTCGAAATTCAAAAATTGCCCCCTCGCTTCCCATCGGCGTCATCTTCTCACTGGATCAAAACCAAAGCATTTTAGTCTTAATCTAAACTAATTTCGCTGTTAAAAGCCACACTAAACCCTTTCATTTCCGAATTACTGTAATGTAACCAAAGTTAGCCCGGGGTTTTACAAGCTTCCCGACAGCCGACGCATTCTTCCAAAGTTCCCTGCTATTGTCCTTGTGGCGCCCCCTGTCACTCCAGCCGCCATTGTTATTGAGTCTGACTGATGAAAAGAACAAACTTGTACAAATGAGAGCCTTCAAGACGCTGTGTATATTTTCACAGAACTCAAATGTCAGGCGGAGATTCAGACATCTGTTCCATCTGACACCAGGGCCGCGGCGGAGACAGCGCTACACAATTAAATCCAAGGACCAGCAACAAAAACAGACCGAATAAGACTTGGGGCGATGTTTGATTGACAGCTGGTGCATAGCGTTCCCATTTTACCGGGGAAAAGACACACCTGATGGGGGAAAGATGGCAGAGATCCAGAGCGTCGCACGATGTGGAACAAAAATGGCAGCTTGAGCAAGTGCTTTAATGTTCAAAGGGTAAATGATATGAGCCAGTGGTTGCACAGTCTGAGAGCGACTCATTTTTACAATTATGTGAAACCTAAACGGTAAAATGACTGAGCTGTTGACTTAATAGTGCATTTTCCCCAATACCTAATAAACCATCAAGGCTCGATTAAGATGTACAGTATCATTTCATTCTCCTGGCCCTGGATTGAAACCCCCCTGAAAGACCGCCTGACTGGTAGAGTAATAGGCTTTCAATATTTATATTACTTTAAGTTCCAAACCATCAAAGGTCTTTAAGAGCATGTTTAAAGGCAAATAACATTACAAAACAATACATAGCATGTGTCCTTTAAAGTGCCCCCTACAGGTCATACGAGTCATTGAACTAAAACTCAGTTAGGTTAAATATATTTATAATTTTGCTAAAAAATATTAGAAACGTATCACAGAATAGAGCATTTTTTAAAGGTTTATAATTTCACTTCCTGTTTGTAATTAATGATGTCACACTAGGAAATTATTAAATTTTTTGTACTAGACAAAAACGGAAATATGAGAGCGACTTAATTTTAGAGAGTCAAACAAATTGTTTCTTTGTGTAAATTCTGCATAAACTTTGACTGGAATGAGTGTCCCCAGTGTGATGTCACTTCCTGTCATTTTCTACAGATTTTTCAACGTTTTCTCCACAAGTACCTGCTTGATTGTGGTAAAACTGTCATTTATATGGACAACAGGTATAAATACACCTAATAAAGTCAAAATTTGAACATTTGAAAAACCGGTCGTACGTCACTTTAATAATCATAAACGTTGCCTTTATACTTATATATATTTTTTACATATATGTTGTGATGCTTACTTCCTTGACTTTGCAGAAAACGTTTGCTACTTTTGTCACCTCCACTTCTGGCTCCACATCTTGCCAAAGACAGTAGTGGTCTAAATAGAGTGAAGCCGCTTTCCGTACACCACAAGAAATCATGGTCCAATAATTTCAGTGTTGTGTTATTTTTGAGTTGAACATCCGTCTGGCCGCAGTGGTAAAAACCCCAAACAACCCTTTAGGCCCCTCATGGAGCTGCAGCAGGCGCCGTCAGACAGGTGACACTTTTCGTTTGCCCACCCCCCCCTCCATCCCCCTCTCTCCCTTTTCTCTTCCCAGTTGGAGCAGACTTTCAGACACTTTAAAACCCCGACGCTCGGGGACTTGAGCTCCACGCTGAGGTGAGACCGCTCGTCTATTTGATCACATTTGGCACTTTCTTACAAAAACAACGGCGCATTATTTACGAGCCTTGATGGGAGATGCAGTTTAAATAGTGGTTGTCGAGCTGATGCGATGTGGACTCCTTCTGGTGGTGATGAATTTAAATGTGTTTTTTAGTCATGAGGCTGAAGTTGTGTCCATACGTTTCCATCGTTGTCATCCATTGGTCAAGTGACACGGCACGTCTGACACGGCAGCGGTCTGGAGCGCCAAACTTCGTGCCAAACTTCGTGAATATGCACTGCTGTAGCCCACCGGAGTTGGCGAGACCGGCCCATACAACCCACTTTGCTTTAGGGGTGCACCCAGCATTACTTTAGTCTTGCTCGACTGGTGGTCTGGTCCATTGGCTTTATCTAGACTTAGCTGTGGAGATGTCATTGCTTTATCTAGAATGTTGCACAGTTTTAAATGGTCTCCACGGAGTCCACCAGGCCAAGATACATGTCAGATCTGTGGAGATGTGAAGGATGCATGCAAAATAAAAGTCAGATTAAAAAAAAAAAGTATTTACACATTAAATATGCATATTGCATAATTTTGTTAGAATTAGTTAGTCCGAATTCAAAACCGCACATCCGGCTTGAACAGCTCAGCAGACCTTAGCTTCACAACCCCATGGCCCCCCCTGTGACCCCCCCTATGCCCCCCCCTGTGGGCCCCCCCTCTACTTCACGAACACATCTGTGGTCAGACTTGACGCTGTCCGCCTGCAGAGGGGGGTGTAGCACAAGCCTTATCTCTCCGAAAGGTGAGCGAGCGGGATCGGTATTGGGAGCTCATCAAGCATGCGAGTCACAGAGTGGGAGGGGCCACGGCGACACACAGCGGCCTCTCACGACACGTTTGAGAGATTTGAGACATTTTTGCTCTTCGTTCACTCTCAGGCAAAGTTAGCGCTGACGGATTTGTTTGACTTCTGCTGGAGTAAAAGCACATCCTGCACATACTGTCGATCAGTGACGCGCATTCCTCCCCTGACAATCTTGAGAACATTTTTTTATTACAAAATATAATAAAAGTTCATATTTGTCATCTGGTATGTATTATAGACCCCCTTTCCCATATCTGAAATAAAGATGTTTTATAATTTAATCTAATCAACTTGTATTCATAGATTAATATGGAACATTATAACTGGCCGTTTTCTCCGAATGCATTTCACCCCGACAGAGACATAAAGATCAGCACTTAAAGTAGCACTTACACCACATTTTACAACCTTGTACTTAACACCAGTTTGGCAGAGAAGGCTTTTTTGATATTTAATTCTTAGCTTAATTTATTAAAGTTAAAGGCAAAAAATTAGACAAAATTTGATTTGTTTTAAATGTCAATGTTTCGGATCTGGTTTGCTCAAATGCTATAAAAGACATTGAAAATCCCCTCTATATGCAGTAGCGCTCATCCCAATCCCACCAATTACCTGAAAAACATCACACACATTTCCGGGAGTCCTGTTACAATCTCCCTCTGGACGAGACAGATAAATATACAACTTTCATGGGCATAAATAACACAAATTATACATTATAAAATAATGTCCCAAGCCTGTGCCTTAAAAAGCGCACAGAGACGAGGGACCGTCTGCGTACGTCCTGTACATGGTAAATCCCTTTATGATTCGGTCAATTCATTTTCTATTTTAAAAAGAAAGAAGAAAAAATATGTTGTTTTTTTTTTATTAACAAAACAAATCAAAATAAAACCGTTTGATTTTCCGCTTTTTTTTATCCCAAAATTGAAAAACAAAAATACAACTTCGGATCGGGGTTTATTTTTTTAAAGACAGTAGGTGCCGAGCTTGACCAAAATAAAGAGAGCAGGCTCCCCCCGCACCAGTGCCGCCGCTCCCATTACGCACACAACACACAGTGCATCAGGAGCTCTGGGGGGCACCACCAGCCTGACCAGGCACTTTGGATTGAATGGCAGAGGCTTGTTGTGCAACAGCTGCACATTACAATTACAATGAAACATGGAGACTATAGTAGGCTTTTTGCTCAGCGCACCCAAATGGCTAACCTTGCCCTGCCCTGCCATCGCTGAGGGCTCAAACCTCAAAGGCCTGGCACTGGGGGTGTGCGGGCCCTCTGCACGGACCACGGCACGTTCTGTCATGGCTCTGGACCTGGTTCAGTCTGGAGGCAAAATACGGCCCACAATATCAGCTCATTCACAAAATACAGAACTGCTTGGCTTGGATTGTAGGACCCCTAAGAGACGAGCAAACCTAGTTCAGGTGTCAAAATATCTAGTACATCATGAGTGACATCACAGGTGCGCTCGATTCTGCAGGTCTGTCTTGTGTCACGGCTGGAGACAGGTTCACGTCAGCTGCCTCTGCCATGTCAGCCGCGCTCTGGCAGCCTCTCCTCGTCCCCGGGCACATTACTCATCACACACACATGACACTTGTCATTTCTCCAGTGCCTTCTGTTTCTCTCTGCATGCAGCCAAATCCACAGACACACTCAAACAGACAGGCTGGGAGCAGGCTTACAATGTAATCCAATGTCTTCCAATCTAACCAGAAAATGCATCAGACGGCCTGAGACCTCACACGAACTCCCTCTTAAGTGGATTATACCTACAGAGCCTCTTCCAGTCATATACCGATTTAGGCGATGCAGTAGTAGATGTAAATAACACACATTTTCAGGATCGGTTTCAAGTTTCATTTACACTTAGTATATTCAATTTAGACAGACTTTTACCATTTTAGGCTTCTTTTACCATATATGACGTAAAATGTTGGAAGAAAATGTTTCAGAGGTAGTCATCGAGACATTTTGACTTCGGGAGAGAGTCATTGCCAATTTGAAAGTACTGGACGGAAAAGCTAGAATCACCTTCATATTGAAAATGACTTTGAGATGGCTGTCATCAAATTCAAATAAGATGTCCAGATGACGACTTTTTAAACTTTTTCTACCATGGACCGCTCCTGGACGAATGACGGTTTTACACAGACTTCTTTTTATGATGTATTATTTTCCAGAAACAGGAGTAAAGCAGTTTCAGAAAACAAAATAAAATAATGGCACTGAAGCTGGTCAGATGTGTAATGAATAGAATTTGACCGTTCAAATGCCCTAAAACATTGTCTGAATAACTACTTAAACTTACTAAAGTTATTTAATGAAACTTTGCTGCTAAAGTGTCACATATTGTAGCATGCAAGGAAAGCCTGGACATGCACTTTTGTTTGCTGAAACTAAGAGAGAAACTGCTGGGATACAATTTATTTAGAGCTCATTTAGGCACTTTAGATACAACAGACTTTGGTTTTCTGTACCGGCAATTGGTGAAATTTACCTGGGGAGTTTTACAAATCTCATTTTTGATATCTAAGTGGTGTTCTGTATGCCCCGTGGTTAAACATAGCCGGTATAATTTGTTGTTTTGAAAAACACATTGAGAGTTATCATTGTGAGTATCTCCACAGGGAAAAGATATGCACTTACATGCACCGCACAGTTTGTTATACTCTGCAGCAACCAGTTGTGGTATCTTTAGCCCATAACCAATTTCTATCTTATTAAAAAAACAGACTACGCAGAACTCAATGGGATATACATTTTTTTAACTCGCTTTGATCGCGAACGAGGCCTAAACTAACAACACGTTTTCAGAATTATCTTAACGCAGCCAAATCCATCTGGAATTGTATTTCTTTTCTGGGGAATTTAACTTCTAAAGCATTTTTGTAATTGGCTAAATGTGTGACGTGAATGGAATACGTGGTTGTGGCTGGTCCGAGACTTTGGACGTCTTTGCCATAACTGTACAGTATTTGTATTTATATTGCTTTTTGATTTGTTTTTCTTTTGATGAACTAATGGAATGCACGTTGGCTCAGTCATTGCTCTTATAAAGTGATATACAAATAAAGTTTGATGGATTGATGACGTAAATCTGTCTAGTTCAACTGCTTTGGTAGTGGTGTACTATTCCCACAAGAGGGGGCCGTGTCGATGAATCAATATACTGATTGGCTGATGATTCAAACCCAATGCATGGTGCAATTCTGTCCTTGGGCAAGACGCTCCACTTGCTTTCCAAACTCCCTCTGTGGCCAAAAACGGGATCACGTATTGGATCACTTTCCAAATCAACCGACAACCACCAATAAAAGACAGCAACCAAACTATATTCATATACTCAATTACTTTCCATAATTTTTGTACTCTTTAAGTGATGAGAAAATAGTTTTTTAGTGCCATATTAAGTGTGCGTTGTAAGCTTCACTATATGGACAGCTTTTCTAATCTAAAAGACTAACAAACTCACTGCAGCTTTTATTTACCAAGATATGAACATCAAATATGACTTTGCATAGTTTAATTGAAGAACATAAACTTCATTAACCTCCTAATTCGCAGGTAATGACTTGCACTGAAGCATGGGCAGCCTGTCAAATGGTTTGCACACACTTCACTTTTACGTCTGGTTGCATTTATTCACTCAGTATTCGCTGCAGATAAATTGTACACAGCGCACAACTTTGGCTCAAAGTTTCGATTTCCATTCCGCGATGACAATTAAATAATGCTCTAGGTCCAGGTCAATAGACTGACATTGTCAATGCAAAATAGTACTTTCTTTAATAAGCCATCTGGTCTTATACAAGCTCCAGATCATACTAAAACTGATGAGGAACGGTTTTTTTAAGTGTCTAATTTTAATGATAGTTTTAGATTCGCATTTGATTTTCGATACTCACCATTAACTATCTTGTTTACCATCTAGTATATTAACAATTGTATCATTATTGCTCATTTTCTCTTTTACGTTGTGATAAAAAAAAAAAAATGGCTCCAGCTTACAAAAAAGTGTCACAAGCATAGTGACTGGTGTGGGCAGTCTTGAACTCAATTATGGTGGATTGGAATGGGAATTTATTCACTAAACTTTCCTATGAATTATGACCCAGAAAAGCTCTTGCACTAATACAACCTTCAAATGTCTTAAAGTCCGCGAGTTAAAGTCGCTCATTACCTTCTACTGTGGCAGCTCTGAACGCCCTCTACCACTCTGTCCGTCTTTTATATGCGTCCTTTAAGCCGATATCAAATTCTGTGCACATTTGTGTCCCTCCGTGCGCCCCAAACGCACCGGACGGCAGGACACAGTGTCAGCCGCGTCACAGCAAAGTGCTAAGCAGATTTACTCCGCTCGCGTCGGACAAAAAAGAAGAGCGGTGACATTCCTCTCGCTGGCTCCGACATCTCCCTCTCCTCCACCCGCTCGGAATAAACGGTTTTATAAATGTAAAATCATGTTTCTCCGTGGCAGCCGTCCAAGGACCCCACACCCCGAGTATGAGGCCTGAAGGACGGAGAGGGGATGCGGCTTAGAATATCACAGGTAGAAGTCGTTCAAGTGCTTCTGACACGACGAAGATGACGGAGAGGTACGAAGAGACGATTTCAACACGTGCAACAAGTGTCGAACTTAAAGGGCTGCTTGAGAAAAGAACTGTTGCTATGGCGCAGTCACACTTGTCATTATTTAAATTGAGCCCATTCTGGTCCTGATGTGGATTTGATTTGGTCCTGTTCTAGTGCTTGTTTAGAGGCTTTAGTCCTGGTTTAGTCCCGATTGTGAAGTTGATTATTTCAACTTCCGTAAACTTGACCAATCCGTTTCCCTAGCTACGAGGTAAAAATGTGCAAAATCAAACATAGCTTTTGCCGGTTACAGTTTTAACGCAGATGTCTTCTTAATTACTTAAACATTTGGCTGGACGTCCACGTTGGTGTTTTGTTCTCAAGACAATAATCCAATCAGAAAGCAAAGTGAGCTTCACATGAGCCTATAATTTGCGTTGCCAGTTTCTACACCTAAATCCAACCCAAAAACGACCAAAGCCCAGCACCTGCAGCCAATTATTAATCAGTGCAAGTTGTGCAGCCGGCGAAGCGCGCAGCGCAGCCGGCGACGCGCACGCAGCCGGCGACGGCCCGGGCTGTAGGTTCAGGCTGTAGGTTCAGGCTGTAGGTTCAGGCTGTAGGTTCAGGCTGTAGGTTCAGGCTGTAGGTTCAGGCTGTAGGTTCAGGCTGTAGGTTCAGGCTGTAGGTCAGGTCAGGCTGTAGGTTCAGGCTGTAGGTTCAGGCTGTAGGTTCAGGCTGTAGGTTCAGGCTGTAGGTCCAGGCTGTACTTCCTTCTCTCCAGTAAATCGTAGTAAGCAGGCTGAATATGGTACAGAATATGTATTCAAGTAAAAGTAAAAGGTTTTCACTGTAAAAATGACTTTACAGTACAGTATATAGACCTATTTTTTTTACTTAAGTACAGTACTTTTCCTTTTTACTTACTTACTGCATCAGTAGTTCATGTTCATGGTAGTTCATGTTCTTGTACGTAAAATGACACGATGGGCTCGATTCCAGAGCTGTATGTTTAGTAAAGTGTAATGTGGAGTTTGCATGTTGTCTGCGTTCTTGGTACTTTTCAATATTCAAGGACAAGTAAAACGTGCAGTGTTTTATCCCAAAGGTTTGGGTTCTCATCTTTGGGCTTGTCACGCTAACACCGTTTGATAATGCTACAGAAGATATTGTTAAACAAGAATATTTGAAGTACTTTATGCTACTGACAAAGTGACCCCAAAGTACAGTAAACCATATCGACCGTTTTCCAAATGACCAAAATGGTATACAAAACATTTATTTGGAACTACTACAGAGCACAATATTAGCGATCCCTGTTATTGTTTTCTTTGGGGATTTTTTGTGCGTTCACGCCCCCTGTAGGCAGAAATGGAGTGCAGCAGGCGAGAGCGAGGTCTGTTTTGGATGTCTGCTGTTTTATGGCTGTTGTCTATAAACATAATCCTCACTAATGCAAAGAAAAAGTACACATGATAAATGCTGAGCCCCCCCATACTATAGTTCATCTGACATTATGAAACGGTAGGCCTGTTTAAAGTTTTAATCCTATAATCACTATTGCGATCTAAAAGTCTTCGTCAACCGTGCCATCTTCTAAATGTATCTGGGCAAAAGATGCACATATGGTGTTATTTACCTTACCACTACTCTACACATCGCTTTTATTGTCGCACCACAAAACACTTTCAGTCAAATGTATTCACTGAATCCAAATGACCAAAGCCTCATTCAAAGAGACAAATGAGAAACGGCCCCTAAACCTTTGTTAAAGCAGCATAATCACTCTTCCGTTTGCTTATTCAATTTATTACTATTTGATTAAAAACTAATTACATTCCTGGCTTCTTTTTTTTTTTTTTTCTTTTTTCTCAGACAAAGTAACAAAGTTCTTGAGTCAAAAACTTTATTCTTCTTTCTACGCCGGCAATTTCCTCGGCTACAATTAAATCGTCAACGCTCGTTAGCATGATTGCACCTTCAGCAATTCCACTGTACATTAGCCCGCTATACCTGCTGTGGTTATTAGCGTCTTCCACTGCGGGTTATGTGTGTGTCGTGATTACCGATTTAAACAAAAAATGCCTTGTTTTTTGTACTTCTGCGGAGGTGTAAAAATGTACTTGTGGATCGCTGGAAAATAACATGTTTTGATAACCTTCTAACTGCTATTAAAGTTGTACATAACCTGTCAAACTAGATCGTAGACACTTGTGGTAAGGAATACAATCAATGTGCTTTTGATTGCGGGGTCAATAAGGAGGCTTATAATATTCCAATACTCAAAGTACTCATCGTCAAAGTGTGTCGTTCTACAATCAGAAGTAAATAAAATGGTCAAAATTATAAATAGTGAAGTTTTTTTTCTATTAATCAGGGCTTTGTTTGTCTTTGAAGATCCATTCACAGTTGTTCACGCCAGAGCCAAACCTGGACTAGCCCGGGACTATAACAGGATCAAATCAAGTCTACATTGGAACCAAAGCAAATGTGAACGCACCCTACACAACAACTTAAAAAGTTATCTAGAACTGCAGGAAAGCAGAACAGATATCTGCCCTTTTGCCACAACGCAACCTGTTGTTTGACCGCGGACCGTTTTGTGTTTGTGGAGGTCTTCCGCGCGCTGTGTGATCGCTCTGTGTGATCAACATCCATGGATCAACTTACCCCACAAGCACAATACGCAACTCGTCCAAAAGGTTTTCCTACATTTGTTGTTTGGCATGGCTTGAAATACTGTATAAGTACTCAAAAGTAGCAATCTTGCAGTAGAAGCTTGCAGCAACGGTAAACGTTTAAAGATTGGTCTCTCAGGCTGTTAAAGATATCAAACCAGGTTGTCCTCCTATTTGCAAGATAGATGAGTGTGTCCGTTTCTCTTTCTGTTGAGTCTGTGTGCTGAGCTAACGGTGTTGGGCACACAGGGTTCGCTGCGTGGACTCCATGGACCCGGCTCCCGTTTTCAAATTCCTCTCGGGCGCTGTCCTTTGTCATGCCCCCGTCTTTCATCAATTCATTTTTGATTCAATGATTTTTTTTGGGTGCAGCTGCGAGGTGACGGCCTGAATGAGACACAGCCGAGAAGCGCTGAAGATACTAATAATCAGATTCTGCCCGTTCTAACAGTGAAAAAAAGGGAAAGCTCAAGGACAGAAAATGACTACAGAAAAAATTTAGCCGCAAAAGAACCAGCCATTCATCCCAAATCCAAATAAAATGGTTAAAAGTGATGACAAAAGAGCGGTGTGAAAAAGCAGCTACAGGTAGAGCAGTGCAATTGGTGAATCTTTACAAGTAGATAAATGTGTTTTTTAAAGCACTCCTCATGATTGTCCTGTCAGCCATGTTATTTTGAAATACTCACACTTTTCAGCAACTATCAGAAGATATAGCACAATGATATATGTGAATTCTTACAGTGAGTTTGGAGTAAAGGCACGTCTTCTGTAAAACCCATTTACCATCTAATGCCAGTCCAAAACAACCTCAGTGATCCATGGAGAGAGGAGAATATACTGAGACGGACGGTCCACCATCTCCTCAAAACCACATCCGAGCCTCTAAAGCTAGAGCTAGACCATGTGACAGTGTGAGAAAAAAGGGAGAAATCATGGAGATGTTATAGCTTTGCCTAGGATGTTTCAAAGTATTGCACTTAATACTTCCAGATAATGGTTTGTGTCATCACAACACAAAACCACAAAGTGAAGTTACAGAGAGGCCGAGACGAGGGTTTTCCTGTTGTCTCCAGAGTTCCCCTGACTCCCCCTGGACGCTGACTGTGATGCTGTAGGACACAGAAAAGGGACGCTTTTGTCCTGAGAGCTGTTCGTCTCCTCAACTTGCCTAAACCTGACGACTGATATATTTTTTAAGATCTTCTATTCTAGTCTCATTGTCATTTGATTTCTCAATCTGCTTGGATTGCCTATCGGGTACACATAAAGTTGTATTGATTGACTTAACTTTCCTATTTCCATGGAGACAAGAAGGTGACGCCCACTTGGCAGATTTGTGGAGAGGCGATGCCCACTCACAGAAAGAATGCAGGTGTTTCCAAGATATTTTTCGCAATAAAATCAAAGACAAGAAGGAAGTCGACCCTGCACTTTAAAAGAAGAACCAAAGAAAGATTTACTGTCAGATAAAATCACTGTCCTCACCAAGACAAACCCCAGCAGCTGCAGGTGACACACAGCAGCGACTAAACAAGAATCAGTCTGGACATCAATCATTTCACTGACCATTTCACAGGTACTTCTGAAATAATCAGTCTGGTCTAGATGTTTCCATTTGTCAAAGCAGTCAAATCGACTACAAATATCAGTCAAGCCCACATTGCCCCAAAGTCGTTTTACCTTTGATGTTCCCCCACCAACTTTTCCAAGCGAATGTGGAGCTCAACAGTCGAAACCTGCTGCGGTTCCAGACGTTTTCCCCGTGTACATGTTTAAAAATTCACATAATACGTGTTTAAAGGCACGACAGAGGCTAATCAGATGTGGTAACTAATGTCCACACCACAGTTGTGCATGGAGTGAGCATGGAGTGAGCAAGGAGTGAGCAAGGAGTGAGCATGAAGTGAGCATGAAGTGAGCATGAAGTGAGCATGAAGTGAGCATGGAGTGAGCATGGAGTGAGCATGAAGTGAGCATGAAGTGAGCATGAAGTGATCATGAAGTGGGCATGGAGTGAGCATGGAGTGAGCATGGAGTGAGCATGAAGTGAGCATGAAGTGATCATGAAGCATGGAGTGAGCATGGAGTGAGCATGGAGTGAGCATGAGTGAGTGAGCATGAAGTGAGCATGGAGTGGGCATGAAGTGAGCATGAAGTGAGCATGAAGTGAGCATGAGTGAGGCATGAAGTGAGCATGAAGTGAGCATAAAGTGAGCATGAAGTGAGCATGAAGTGAGCATGGAGTGAGCATGGATGTGAGCATGAAGTGAGCATGGAGTGAGCATGAAGTGAGCATGAAGTGAGCATGGAGTGAGCATGTAGTGAGCATGGAGTGAGCATGAAGTGAGCATGGAGTGAGCATGTAGGTGAGCATGGAGTGAGCATGGAGTGAGCATGAAGTGGTCATGAAGTGGGCATAAAGTGAGCATGAAGTGGGCATGAAGTGGGCATGAAGTGAGCGTGAAGTGGGCATGGAGTGGGCATAAAGTGGGCATGGAGTGAGCATGAAGTGAGCATGAAGTGAGCATGGAGTGAGCAGCATGGAGTGGGCATGGAGTGAGCATGAAGTGAGCCACGCTGAGAGGCACGTGAGGCTCAGGATCAAAACAAACCCCTGCGTGAGATCGATAACGGGACAAATGACACGCAGAATAACGTGAATGTAACAGGAGCAGTTTAAATACTGGTATGTAAATTACTTCACTACATTACCAATATATTTCACCTCTAAAAATATGTGTAAAATACTTAAATAATTTCACTGAAGTAGATTTTTTTTATGTGATACTTTTGAGTACTTCTTCCATTACTGCACATAGCGTATTGGAATAACCCTCAAACCACCTATACACTTAGAGCCTACTCACTTTGCACCTGTAACTGACAAAACTGTCCAGGAGATCATCACCAGTCTGAGTTCATCTACATGCTGCCTCGATGTGTTACCCACCAGATTTCTAAAGTCTGTGCTGAACAGTTTGTTAGCACCACTCACTCAAATAGTTAACATGTCGCTTCAATCTGGAACATTCCCAATGTCTTTGAAAACTGCGGTCATAAAGCCTCTCCTAAAGAAGAGCAGTCTTGATGCCGCAGTACTGAGTAATTACCGGCCCATCTCTAATCTGCCATTTTGGGGCAAAATCCTTGAAAAGGTTGTTTACCAACAGCTCACTGATTTCCTCTTAATAAACAACTCATTTGATGTTTTCCAGTCAGGTTTTAGACCTCATCACAGCACTGAGGCTGCTGCTGTCAAGGTGACAAATGACATCCACCTGAACACTGACGCGGGCAAAGCCTCAGTCTTAATTCTGTTAGATCTGAGTGCTGCTTTTGACACTGTCGATCATGGGACCCTCTTACAGAGACTAGAGGACTGGGTGGGCATCACTGGCACTGCCCTAAACTGGTTAAAGTCCTATCTGGAAGACAGGAAGTTCTTTGTCGAAATTGGTAACTGTGTCTCAGACCAGATGCCCCTGACCTGTGGGGTGCCCCAAGGGACCCCTTTTGTTCAACCTCTACATGCTGCCCTTAGGTCAGTTGATACGCAGCGAGAATGTGTCCTATCACAATTACGCAGACGACACTCAAATCTATGTTTCACTGACGGCAGGTGAATATGGACCAGTGGATTCACTCTGTCACTGCATCCAACAGATCAGTGTGTGGATGCAAAACAACTTTCTCCAGCTGAACTCAAACAAGACTGAAATTATCGTCTTTGGCCCACAGAAACAAAGAGAAAGTGTTAGCAGTCACATCCAGAGTCTCGCTCTAAAACCTACAAATCAAGTTAGAAATCTGGGGGTAATAATGGACTCAGATTTGAATTTTAACAGCCACGTCAAATCAATAACATCAGCAGCTTTTTACCATCTAAAAAACATTGCCAAAATCAAAAGTATAGCGTCTAAACCAGACCTGGAGAGACTTATCCATGCGTTTGTCTCTAGTAGATTAGACTACTGTAACGGCCTGCTCACTGGCCTCTCCAAACGAGCTGTAAAACAGCTGCAGTACATCCAGAACGCTGCTGCTCGGGTCCTGACCAGAACCAGGAAGTACGATCACATTAGTCCTGTGCTCAGGTTTCTGCACTGGCTCCCTGTGGCTCAGAGAATAGACTTCAAAGCAGCTCTGCTTGTATACAAGTCTCTCCATGGCCTAGCACTAAAGTACATCTCGGACATGTTAGTGCCATATGAACCATCTCGGACTCTGAGGACCTCAGGGACCGGCCTCCTGCTGGTGCCCAGAGTCAGGACTAAACATGAGGAATGTGCGTTTCAGTTTTATGCAGCTAAAATCTGGAACAGTCTTCCTGAGGATGTGAGACAGGCCGCTACTCTGGCCATGTTCAAATCTAAACTAAAAACTGTTTTGTTTGGCTGTGCATATGACTGAAATGCTTTTCTTTGCACTCTTCTCTTTTATGTCTTGAACTAAGATTGTGATTTCTGCCATGTCTTTGTGATTTTAATGCATTTTTTCCTGTTGTGTGAAGCACTTTGAATTGCCTTGTGTATGAATTGTGTTCTACAAATAAACTTGCCTTGCCTTGCCTATTTGCTCTGAGCAAGCTTTCAAACTTGAATTTAATAACAAAAAAATTGAAAGCTTACCGAGAAAAGATAAATACAATTGGAAACTTTCTTCCAAAACCAGGGCGAATGGTGATCGCTGCTGAGCTCCATTATCATCCATTTGGGTTTTCAGGAGTGCAGTAGTATATTAAGCGGTTCTTAAAGGTTTCAACTCCGGTGTGTAATGTATAAATAATTGCTTTAAAAACATTGTAGGATTTAAAGTGTGAAGTGATGATGAGTGTACTGAAAAGCACTACACCAGAGCCCCGCGTCATAAGCATTACCCGTGGCAGACGTGCGTAACAGCGGCACACGGCGTGCCGACACCTGCCTTCTGAAGTGGTTACAGTCATACATGCAGTGATGACTAAAGTACAAACCAAACATGTCCGCCTGAACAGCAATCATTCCACGGGCCCATTTCTCCGACTCCTCTGAAATAAGCTGTCAGCCGCGCCCGGGCCTGCTCATTGTGCTACGCCGCTGCCACAGATTGATGCCCTCCGCTCTTTCCTACCTTCTCCTTTTCAGCGACTCTCCGGCAGCGCAGGATTAGCTGATTTGAACGTTGATGTACTTCAGACAGCTCCAGCAGGGCAGATACATCTTCATTATAGCGCAAAGTGCTCCCCTAAAGCATTATCATTAGTCTTCAAACCAGAAAGTGCCGTATCGTCCGTGGACTGAAAGGCACGTGAAAGGGCTGTCGCCTTAAAAGCTGCCTATGTTGCGCTTTTATCTGCCATATGGCAAGAGTTGGTTGAGGTGCTGGAACAATATGTCTGAAAATGTTATTTCAGCAGAATTCTCAGTTTAAGTGGTGCGTCGGATAAATCTCGAACATGGGAGTAATTGTAGGAGAGAAGCGTCTTCGCTGAAACATCACAGGAAGTTCCTCAGGGTGACAAAGTGTCCAAGAATGGCAGACGTCACGTGCAAAATGTTTTAAAGCTCGAAAGGTTTTATTTTTGCGTGTGAGAGAGTGCAGATGCTCACTGGTTTGTCAAGCAAGACGGAAAGCACTCACAGAAAAGGTCCTATGTAACTTTTCTGGTTTCTGGGTCAGACATCTGCTTGTCTTCTCAGAGAAGTATTTTCTTTGCCTGGATTTAAAATCGAGTTTCAAAAAGCTCTTTTACTTACTGGCATTTAACCCAGCAAGCAAATTGTGCGGTCATCTGACTTTTATGGATTCTATTGTTTGTTTTCTATTGCAATATATATATATATATATAGTAATACTTTTTCCTAATAAAGTAATGTAATAATTATTTCAATAAAATTGTTTTAATTGAGCCGTCAGCCACCATCCTTTATATCGTGAACCTTTAGTTAGCTTCCTTTAAAAGGTAAAACACCTTTTGTTTATCAGTAATGTAGAAAAAGGTTTCCAGAGATCCAGAGAGTTATACATTTCACAACAACATCTTGACATCACACAACCACAAAGTCCTGACGTTGGGTCTCATTTGCACAAATATGTCATTTCACATTTTAAATTCAACAACTTTGCCCGCTCTGAGCTATAAAACTATTGATCCAATTAAAATCCATTTAGAAACCTACAATTCCCAGAGCGAAATGCTTCTTTTTTGAAAATATGATAATACTTTCATTCTTGTCCCCCTAAAAGAAAATAAAAATAAATGAAAATCAAAGAAAATCAATGTTTCCTTTTCCAAACATCAGACGACAACTTGTAATTTCCTTGCAGCAATTTGGTATCGACTTCTACTCCAAAACTCAAGTCACGCCGTAAGTAAATGTGAAACTGCTTGCAATTTAAAAAAAAGTATTTCAAATATCGATCGCATAATATCTCCAAACTGACTGGCTTAAAAAAGTTAAGAGCAGAAACGTTTTAGGATGCAGCTCCCACGTTGCCCAGGTAAAGGAACAAACAAGTCTATATAAGCTTCTTAGTAATTGGGCAGCATTCAATATCCTCCAGCAGAACGGGGGGAACTGTGGAGAAATACTAATAAGCTTTTGGGTGTGGGAGAGCATGTCAAAGTGTGTGTCTCTTTACTTTGCATGTGCCGCTGTCAGAAGAGGTCAAATGTGTCAAACCCGCAGTGCGTTTGTTCACCGGCGCCTGAGACTGGAGTGTGTACCGGGAGGTAACCAACGACAAATACTCACCTTACATTGTTTGTAGATTTGTACATGTCCGATTAAACAAATGAAACGGTTAAATTGAGTTATGTTTTATGTAAATCTTTAATCGAAGAGTAAATGCTGCTAAAATTGCATGAGAATCAAACTTGGAAATGTTACTTTGAATGCATACTTTTTAGGCAGCAGAACTTGCAATTGAGTATAAATGTTCTGTACTCTGAGGGACTCGTTACTGAAATTTCAAAGGATTATTAGAAGAAGTACAATTCAAATGGGGATTCTGTGAAAATAATATTAAACCTTACGCTAAATTGGACATTATATCAGATATTCAGCCAGATAATCAACAACATATGTGCTAATTCAGGCATTTTGAAGAAACAGTAAAGCAACATTTAGGGATTTTTTTTTTCTTTTTTGTGGATCTTTTTATCACGATTCATCAGATTCGTATTTTTTCCAGTAGATTTCCTGTAAGAGCCGTTACTGTGATGGGACTACAATTGTTATTGAGGTAAGATCAAAGCTTCCTTCCCGTTCTCAAATGCTTAAAGCTGGTATAAATGATTGTCAAACAGTGAAAGGCGTATCCAATATGCACATGCAGGAATTCTTCGAGCACACAGCCCAGGGCAATTCAACACAAGGCCCGGGGGCCAAACCAGGCCCTCCAAGCTATTTAATCCGGCCCACGACCCATCATCCAAATATAAAAAATAATAATAACAATCTTGTTAATTGGTTTTCTGGGTTAGAATTTATTTGGACCTGGTTTGGTCTTGGTTTAGTCCTCGTTTAATTCTGCTTTAGACCTGTTTTGACTCTGGGTTAGTCCTGGTTCAGACCTGGTTGGTTCAGGTTTAGTCCTAGTTGAATTCTGGTTCAGAACTGGATGGCAATTTTGCAAATCGATGTTGGTAAATCATTTTGTGTTTTATTTCTCACACAAATCTAATCTATCAATAGTTATTTTATTGTATTGTAACAGTGTTGGATATTTTGACTCATAATGTTACAGTGGTGTGTTGTGCACCCCCCGGCCCAGAGGCCTTGGCCTCCGAAAAATCTGGCCCACTGGAAGATGAAGTTGAATTGGCCTGATATACACAGTATTGAGACGGCAAAAAATGTTTTACAATTAGATGATGACAGCGCAAGTGCTGTTTTTACAATATATCATCTATGGGGGGGATAAACGTGGTCCTTTACAAGAAAAAAAAGAAATAAATCTTGGAAAGACGGACAAAAATTTTTGAATTAAACAAAAGCAAGACTAGAGCCAGGCAGAAGCTTGTATAACCTGGCTTGCAACGAAGTGAAGATGGAGAAAAACAATTACGTTACCAGAAACTAGCAGGGGGAAAAAGGGGGGGGGGCGCACCAACAAGTCAAAGACAAGAAGGGGTAAACTTGAAGTCAAAATAATGATGTGCCGAAACTAAAATCTGTTTTCTTATGTGCAAAGTATGGTATTGCTATAATGAATTTTAGAACCTGATTATTTATTTTTTTCACTCCCTCCACTCCCTCGCGCCGTCTCATTTCACATGCGACTCGAGGTGCCAGAGCTTAGGAAAATGCAGCCCGCGGAGGATGCGTGTAAACAAGCTCATAATCACAAGGTTACTAGTTTGGATTTTGTTGGCTCCACAAGAGAACGCAGAACAAGTGGTTGCAGCATGAATAGCAAATCAGAGGCTGGTGGGACGTGTGCGAAACAGAACTGTGGTTAATATGCTAAGTAAGTGTCTCTGATGATTACTAACAAATAACTTCAGCAAGCAGAGTTTCTATTTTATTGTATTTTCAGAGCACTTTGAAGGCTTGACATTGAGGAAAAAGTGTCACAGCGGAACAGCAACGTTTGACCAACTAAATGGGATGGAAAGCAGAAAGTGTTTTTCATATGCTTTGAGGGGTTATTTTAGCACGTTCGGGGCCAAAAGGTTTTGAGTTCAAGTGGCAGTTTTGAGCAAACAAAGACACAATGAATGAGAGAAATTTTTTTGGTGAAAATTGTTGACCAAAGTTCAGCACAATTCCTTATCAAAATGTGTGCGAAATACTTTTTAGTCTTAAGGCGAGACACTGGAGGTGAACAGGAAAAAGTCTTACATTTAGAGAGATCAATATGAAACGTCTTGTGTAGTTTACGCACACACATTTAAGGGAAGAAAATGTGTATGTATTGGATACAGTAAAACTTACAGAGGGGGATAACTTATTTAGTGTTTGTGCAAACTAGATCTGACTGAAAATGGGGGTAAAAATTCAAATTTGACCTTATTTTTTGGAGTTAAAACTATAATAAATCAGGTTTAGAATTAAATAACAACAAATAATTAATAAAATGCCTCATGTAAAGCAATAGACTTAAGTTGATTGGACAGTGTTGTTTCAAGGTGAGCAAAAACGGAGCCAAAAAATGAAATAAATAAATAATTAAAAATAAATACAAATAAAATATATACATAAACAAATAAATTGATTTTTTTGATGTGCTGCTTACATTTAAAATGTAAAACTTTGACCACTGATTTGACAAAAAATATAAATTAATTGTGATATTTCATCCAGACCGTCATCATGTATTTTAATGCGTGCGTTTGGGACGAGCCAAAGGAGCGCGCCGTCAGTGAAGAAGTTCAAGGATGCCACGAGAATCAAACAAATCATAATTACAAACGCTTCCACTCCATTACTATTCCCACGGCTATTAAGATGAAGTGTCTGTGATGTCACCCTCCTTCTCCTGCAGGCTCCGCTCCAGACGCGAGACCAGAACGTGGAGTGGAGTGAATTCCATTAGTGAGGGTCTAATGGAAATCTTAGACATTTTAAATTAGAATACTTAAAGTTCATTTACTGTGCAAGAACCACTGGTCTTTATGTCCTCTGTGAAATATCCGCTTCCTTGCTTTTGTCCTGCTAAATCTTTGACTGCGCTAACAGAAACACTTCCTTTGAATGCCCTGTAAAGGCCAAATCACAGTTTAATGATTAGTCTGTGACATAGAGATGTATTCATTTTCAATCGCGCACGCTTGGGTAATCCAACTATTCTTTCGCCTTCTCCAGGTGCTTACAAATGCTCTGTTCAACCTTGTGATGTCATTAAGTGAAAAGCACATCATACTCTTTTTACCGGACCCATTCCAACTATTTTACCTCTCCCACTGCCAACTCTGAGACACATTTGAAGCTATCATATATAGTTTTAAGCCTTATTTAAACTGCTTCTCTCATCAGTGTGCTCTCACCTGATATCTGTGGCATCTGATAAGAAACTAGAGTTGAATTAGTTTAACGAAGCATTCCATGGATGTATTATTACTTTGCCAAACTCCCATAAGGACCTCACGAGCGGGTTTAAAGGACACATATTATGCGTCATTTGTATTGTTATTAGCCTTGAAAAAGTGAATACATGTACTTTCGCATTGAATTAGTGAGAAAAATACGCAACACAGCTTGTATAGTGAGCGCAAATGCATTTTTTCATCTCTATTGTGTGATAAAAGTTTTAACCTATACTTTTGACTTGTAAATAAACGCATAACAAACAGTGAGTTTGTATTCTTCCCAAACACTGCCCTTTAGTACCTTTTACTTCAGCATATCATGTTTTAGAACTTAAAATAATGTTTGTACTGAAAACCACACATTACTTTCTATCAGTCAGGTGTTCCCTCATCAGGATTGTTAGCACTCCATCTACTGGCAGCAGAAGGAATTACCATGGGTACAAAAGCTTTCCCGCGCTATGCTAATGTGAGTGTGATGGCTGCGATTTTGCCGATGGTTTATTGACTTTAAAACGGTGCAGAGGACTTCAGGGTTCTGACCTTTGACGTCACAAGTCTGGGAAGTGTTTTTTTTTTTTTTTTGTGAAGGAGCAGAGAAGACGAGCTTTGTAAACAGGATCAATGCATGTTTTTGATGAGAGAACAACGTTAGAACATGGCAAAGCTGCAAAACGTCACATGTGTGTCGGTAAAAACTGGATAATGTACGGCCTGTAAGAGCATGTGCTGAGCTGAATCTTCTGGAGCTGCTCATTGGACTCAGTGAAGACAGAGAGAGAGAGAGAGGAAGAGAGGGGAATGGCGGTACAGAGAGAGTCATCCTTTGTGCGCTGTGATTGTGCGGACAGCTGAGAGTCGTGAGCGTGTGATGACTCCATTGTTCTGATGAAGTGGGGTGAAGGCTCAGACACAGAAGAGTGGACACAGCAGCTGCAGCTTGTGGCAATTACCGCCACCATCTTGTGACAGTAAAGTAAAGCATATGGTAAGCAACTAATATTCACTTTTACTCAGGGATAAAGGTTTCACGGAATGGAAGGTACACAGAGAAGCAGCGATAGTTTAGGCCGGTGCTCCTATTTGTTACCAGCTCGGTTTAGTCCTGATGTAGACTTGGTTTGGTTCTGTTCTAGTCTTGTTTAGTCCCGGTCTAGGCCAGGTTTAGTCCCAGCTATGATGTGGTGAATGCGCAAGTGTGAACGCTCTCAAAAGACTCAATCAGGATATACTTTAAGAGACATTTCTGCACAGATTATTATTGGCATAGCAGTCTTTTTCTTTTACTCTTCTTTTCTTTATGTTTTACTTTACTGGACTACATATTTATAGTTTAATTGTTATTTTTTTCAATTCATTAAGTCATCTGAGACCGCTACTGCTTTGTAATTTTGGGAATCGAATTACAAATGAATGGAATACGTACGTTTATGCATGCGTGTGAGTCAAATCTGCAACCTTAACGATAACCACCAGAGCTGAGTGTTGTTATGGTTTCCAGAGTCGGTTCCCTGAGTGAGTGTGTGTGTGTGTGTGCAGTGCGTGTGCGTGAGTGTGCGTGCAGTGCCGTTACCCTCTATCTGCAGCAGCGCCTCCTCCCTCTGCCTCAGCACCTCCACGTCCTCCTCGCTGATCTCCGACAGAAACG
Source organism: Chaenogobius annularis (assembly GCA_015082035.1). Lineage (NCBI taxonomy): Eukaryota > Metazoa > Chordata > Actinopteri > Gobiiformes > Gobiidae > Chaenogobius > Chaenogobius annularis. The sequence goes on along the minus strand of BJKM01000121.1, from coordinate 1,091,286 downwards.
CCTGGACCGAATCTTCTGCTCCCAACGCGTCAAACAGAGGTCCTTCGTCATGTGTGTCCACCGGCGGGGTCTGCGGGCTCTGGGGGGGGGGCGACAAAACAACAGGTTTGGTCAGAATTACTGGTAGGTTGATCATTGAAAGCTAACATATTTTTGGCGCTAATATCCATCGCATACTTTTTATTCGCATGTGAACTGAGGAGGACCAAATAATTCACATATTTTTCTTTCTTTTTTAATTATATTGTTGATCAAATAAAAGATGAATAGGTCGCGTTCACATGGAGTTTGCTGTTTAGCTGTCAGATTGCAGATTTGTTGACCTCGTTTATGGTTCACGTCTCTGTAATTACTGGGCCCATCCACATGAAACAAAAAAGTGGTACGAAGTCCACCGTCTTCTCTGTCAGTATAAATAAACAGTGACATTATTATTTCACAACAGCTTCAGATAGTGGTGCCATCATTCAACTCCAAAGGCGTGATTGTTGTCAACTGAAGGGAATCTAAGACATGAGATTAATGTGACAAGTTTGGGGAGCCAATCCAGACAAATAATGAGAAGTTCAATTAAGCTTTCGGGTTAATGTGTAAGTGGCATAGAATAGTTTCAATATTATCATTTACTGTATTAATATATCGCACTTCAAAAAGGTGTTATTGTGACAGGTAGATGTTAAATTCCGTCCTTGTTCAGACCTGGTTTAGTCATTTCTTGGTCCAGTTGCTGAATTTATTCTATTCAAACCTGTGTATTTACCTTAAGGAGCCATTCTAAAGGAAAACGAGTAGTTGCATTACAGTCTAGACATCATTTTCCGTTGTCTATGTGGTACTTTTACAGAGAAAAACACAAATATTTCTTTTAGGTAAGATCTTTTGATGATTTTCCAGCGCCGAAGTAATATGCACATGCGATTGGGTGACGACGTTTTTACCATCCAAGAAACCAGTTTTTATTGTGGAGTCCGTATTTTCCTCAGAAAGAGCTTTTTACGTTTGCTGCCGCTGCTGTTTCTCTGCCCGTGGTGCCCTTGTCTGACCTTGGTCTCCTCTGTGCCACTGACTCACTTTCTACCTCTGCAAAGGCTCCCGTCCACTCTACAATATTAAATAAATAAATCATTAAAAAAAAAAAAAAAAGACTGTAACTCACATTGATGTCAAGTCCAGTCTTTAAGTATTTGTGAAAACTAAAATACACAATTATAATACATGTTCTCGCTTTTATTTACTTTATTAACCAACTCTTTTCTCTCTTTTTTGTTGTTGTTGAAGCTCACAGCTCTTGTTATTAGCCTGATATGCCCTTCTTTACTCGTCAGTGCCTACACAAGTTGAGTCCTTGTGTCCACAGCGGAAATTTTGCAGACACAAAATAAGATTTCCTTGTAAATATACATTCGTTTAAGGTATAAAGCATGAAAAACAAATGCTGAGGTGACCAAAATGGGTTTGAAAAGCAAAAAACAGAACATTATAGGACCTTTGGGTTATATAAAGTAAATTAGAAGGTCCTGCTCCTCTCTCTCCACAGCCCACCCCAGCACAATGCAACACAGCATCACCGCTATGTGGGCCGCTAACTGCATTTCACATAAACTACAAAATTCTGCCAAACCCCGGCGCTTCAGTTACTTGTTTATTCACTGCGTGTTACAGAATACCTCAGTATAAATGATAAACATCAGCCACGTAGGAGTAAACTTAGCCTTTACTTCAAAACACTGTGTGGGTTTCCCTGGTTGCCATGGTTCACTGAGAAATGAGCAACTGTGTTTGTTTGCCGCGCTAAAGAGGCAGGGTTATTTCAGCGTGATTTCATAATGTTAAAATGCATGCTCATTTACAGCTCCGAAATGAAATGGACTTGAATGTAGGATGTAACAGAAGAAACAATATTAATACAGTGTTATTATCTTTAAATCCTCAAATTAGATAGACCCCTTTGTGGCCCGCCGCTCTACTCTGCATCACAGTCCGGGTGGAGCCAAGTGAACTCTGGATGTATATATAGCTGACTATATCTGAATTTACTATACTATTGTTCTGAGCCTCAACTTCTCGTCCCAAAGAGGGCCGGGGCGGGGCGACTGGGCCTTTTCTGTAGTCGGCCCCAAACTTTGGAATGCTCTTCCTCCCACATAAAGACTGCACCTTTAGTTTATGCTTTTAAGTCTTGTTTAAAAACACACTTTTATTCACCGGCATTTAACCCGGCATAAGAATTTGATTTGAATTTATTTATTTGTTTGAATCAATTTTACTTGTGTTTTTTGTTTGTTTCTCGTGCTCTGTGCAGCACTTTGGAGACTTTGTGTTGGTAAAATGTGCTATAAAAATAAAGTTGGATTGGATTATACTATGTAACTTTTTTATTCTGAGTTTGCCATCTGCTTGTCTCCATAGAGATATCATTGTTTGGCTATCAATGTCCGTGATGTGGCCCCAGAGCGCACTAGATTTAGTTCCATTTACTTGAAACTCATGTTTCAGTCCCTCGCATCGTTCCCCCCCTAAACGCCGCTCCATGAGCTCTGCAGGGTCCATTCACAGAAATATATGTCATCCAAATGCTCTTTTCATCCGATTCCAGGCGATTTTACTTTCACCGTGGACTGCGGTGCTGAAAGTAGGTCGGCTCGAGCTCAGTCGCTTTCACACCGCCCTCGCCCCACTCCAGAGTGTGGGAGGAGCCGCTCCGCTAAATTGCTAAATAACCACCTTGAAAAATATGCATTTCTACTTTGAGCGAGGTCCCATCTGGCTCTCATTTCTTAAGCATGCAAATACTGTAAGTACAAAATGTTGTGTATGTGAGTTTCCATGTTAAGTTTGTGATCTGTAAAGAGACAACTGGACGTAGAAATGAGCCAAAATGAGCCAAAAACTTTGCACTTTGGGGGTTTCAGAATTTAGGCAGACAGTGATCTGATCAAAGAGAAACGAGGAGTTAGCAAGTTTGTGGAAGTTTGCGTTTTGTCCGTGTGTGTGCGTTCTTCGCGAGAATTCTTTTAAAAACATTTTTTTTAATGAGATCCCTGATCAGTAACTTGATCCGGTTCTGTCATATGCCTGCTTCAGATTTGTTTAACACCATACTGTGGCACATTCTCAGCATCTCCATGGAAACACAGGCGGCAACACATTTTAAAACACTTACGCTTTGCTAACACGGACTCCGGATCGGGCCCCGCTCAAGAGTAACATTAAGCACACTCTGGAGTCAGTGTACATGAGGCGTTAACCCCAGAGAACACCAGTCGAGAATGTGCACAATACTAGTCAATTATGATCCATGTTTTTATCCAATGATCTACTTAGAAACTAGTTAGTTTGTCATAGTTTTCTTTTTGTGTGTATAGGTAAATGGTGAAATGTACTATAAACAAGTTTCAGGAAGAGCATAAATACAGGCCTTTTTTTTCAGCAAATGGAGTAAGTTTGGATGTCCCTTATATCAACCATCTCTTTGTCATTCCATTTTCTAATCGGCCATGCCTAATGGTGATGTAATGTGAACTGAAAACATTAGCATGGACACAGCAAAACCCTCCAAATCTCCATGTGTCTTGAGCAGAATTTTACAGTCACTAAACCTGGTCTCGCAGTGAACACTTCTCAATGTGACAGCGCTGTCTGGGGCATTTTTCACATGGACTCACAATTCACAACACTCCACCTGACTTTCCTCTCACCTCCATTCCCCTTTCTGCCTCAAAAAACCTATAAAATACGTCTCCACTTTTACCTCCAATGACAAGCTTCCTGACAAACTGCTCGATGTGTTACTAATTGAATACACGCCGCCGTAGCTGTCATGGGAGCACATTGTTTGCAGTATTTTCTCCAGATGATGTGAGTAAACTGCATTTGGGTGAAGTGGCATGATCAAACCGTGGACAGCATGAACTTTCCCAAAGCTCCTCAGGGCCCGGCTGGTATTCAGACGTTTTGGAGCCACACATCGCTTGTCAAGGGTGTTGCTTATTTTGGCCCAAACCTGCTAATCGATATGGTATGAAAATAAGTGCATAAAAGTACATTGATTCTGTTTAGGAAAGATCAAGTCAATATTTGTATGTATGTATTTCTGTAGGTCAGGGGTGTCCAAACTTTTTTCACCGAGGGCCGCATTTTGAAGTGTAGTAGAGGGCCACAGACAACCCGATAAATGAAGTGGATCATTAAAAATGTTGCATGTGACATCATTTCAATGAGCCTCCACTCCTTTAATAAGACTTGGAACATTAATATTAGGTTGGTATAACATTAACATGCATGAATCTTTACAATTTTACAGTAAAAAGTACTACTATTTGCTGTTTGAACCAACTTGGCAGGAAGCTCGAGGGCCAACAAAAATTGGTCAACATTTGGCCCCCGAGCCGTAGTTTGGACATGTATGTACGTACGTACGCACGAACGTACGTAAGTAAGTACTTACTTATGTATGTACGTACGTACGTACGTACGTACGTACGTACGTTGTTTGACGTAAGTAAGTAAGTCAGTAAGACTGACTTACTTACGTTTCTTCAATACTTCTAGCTAAGAGCTGTTTAAAACATATTAAAAAAACAGTACTTTGTTTTGTGACTGTACTGGTATTTGTTGATGACTGAAAAAGATAGCAAACAAATGACACTTTACCACAAAAATAAGTGGTAACTTGATAATAACATTGTTCAGTGCGTGGGTCTGAATATAGATTTTTAGTTGTTACACGTGATAGAACTTTCATTTAGATTGATGTTAATCCAGTGGCATTTTAATATGCTAACATAGTAAATTTAGAGTTCATTCAAATGTATTCTGATCTCTGTAGTGTAATACCGGTACATGTATTCACCAGTAGTGACCCAGCAGTTTAATTCTTTCCATTGCTCTTTGTCTACTTTTTTTTGCAAATGTATCCATCTGTGTGGACGATTTGCACATTTAACAATCGATTGTCGCCATCCTGAGCTATTTGGCAAAAATCATCCACAACAGCAAATAAAAAAATTGAATACTGGTATCATCTGAAAAAATAATCTACTGTATTTTCCGGACTACAGGGCGCACTTAGAAGTCTTTAATCTTCTCAAAAAACGACAGTGCGCCCTATAATCCAGTGCGCCATATATATGGATTAAATCTGGTTGTGTTTACTGATCTCAAAGCAATTTTGTGCGGTACACGGCGCTCACGGCGCGCTGTAAAAATGTAAACAACATTTCGGCTACCGTAGCCAGGTGCACCGCGGAGTGACGCGTACCCCAAAATGGCACCTATTTAAGAGACACGTTTATGACGCGGACTTCAAACTCCAGGCTGTCAGTCACGCAGTAGAACATGGCAATAGAGCAGCTGCGAGAGAATTCAACATTCAGGAATCAATGGTACGGAAGTGGAGGAAGCAAGAAGAAGACCACGCAGAGTTTCTGCGGGAACAAAGCGAGATGGCCACAGTTAGTGGACAACATTGAACAGTGAGTTGAACGCATTTAATAAAGTTCAACCGACTGATTTTTCCGACTGTCTTGTTCCGCTTACTGCGCTTTATAGTCCGGAGCGCCTTCTATATGAAAAATTATTATTATCGAAAATAGACCATTCATTGATAGTGTGCCTCTATAATCCAAAATAATGATAATAATAATATATTAGCCAATAGCTAACATTGATATGGCCTTTAATTGGACACATCTTTTAAAATGAGACCTTTTTGACCAATTACCTGAGTCTCAAGTCGATGGGCGACTCCTGTTGTAATTTTTGAAAGTTCAGCTGAAGTGAATGTGTAAAAGAACAATCAAAATATGATCTCAAAATTAAGGACATTGGAATAAGTAAAAAAGCCTGCACAAATCGGGTTGGTATTTGATAATCCAACGATAATGAGTCCACTCAAAACGAATAATAACGAAAAAAAATCTCAAGTACCAGAAGCTTAACTTGACAAACTCACGGTCAAATAAAACTCTCTCGGACTCAGAAACACTGATGATATTTTTTTCCTCTTTGTTGGTCCGATCGCTCTGCTAATTCGTGATTGTGAAGCCGTCGCGGGTCACGGAGCACAGAGCGGCCCGGGCTTGAGTCACCTCCCACCGCGAGCCGGCCGATAACGAACCACGGGCCCAAACGCCAAATCCAAAAGCTCCAGCAGCGCCGACTGCTCTCGCAAACTTTTCCCGCACCTCAACGGCTGAACACGTTAGCCGAACGCGCAGTCGGTCCCTCACCATCACCACGCCGTCAGTTCTGGGTGACCGCGACGACGTCAGCGTCAAACGTGGCGAGGACGTGGTCGATGGCGTTTGCATCGATCTGCTGGTCCGGACGGGATTTTACAACCAACAGCTTGATAATTTGGCACGATTATTTCTGCTTGTGCAATTTGTTTGGGAGCGAAACGTGTAATCTTCATGTCATTTTCGAGAATCTTGATGTATTTATTGCTGCTCGACTTTGTGTCCGTTTCGAAATATTAGAGAGGCGAATGTTGAAGTGAATATTATGACATTTTCTCATGTTTCCGGTGAGATGGAAGGTAAATATTTATCGTTGTGTACAAAGGGAGTCGCAGTTTATGAAAAAGAAAATTGAATGGAAATTGATAGCTGGACGTAGTTCTAGAAAGAAATCCCAATGTTATCAAACCCCACACAAAATGTATCAACTGATTATGCACAAGGAACAACATATTCTAACGTTTCAAACATGAATTTACGGAAATAAAGGTGTTTTATTCTAAATTATAGCTGCACAGTCCAACCAAGAAGCACAATTAGAAGCTTCACCAGCATTGGCAAACTAGGAATTGGCAAACTATTAAAATATACACAGTCCATATTCATGAGTTTTCCTGTTTCTATGTTTGCAATCACTCGATTCAACAGTATAAATGACTTTGTAACCCAGCACAGGGCCATTTACCTCTGTCCATGCCCAAACAAGCTTAAATGTGTTTCTGGTTTTACAATTATCTCTCTTAACCTCAATAAAGTACATTTAGACTCAATATAATATTACCTATTTTATATTGTGATAAACTGTTACTTCTAAAACATATTAATCTCGTCGCCATTTCCAAGGGCCTTCACGATTCTATAATTTCTGTAACATTTCTTTTCTTTTATGACTCCCACCGCACCATCTAAAACTAATACGTTTTACCGTCTCGTTGGACCAATCGATAATAAGCGTCCAAATATTTGCAGTGTGTCCGTAATAAAGATCGACTGTAATTTGTTAACCATATTTTCCGCGTGCAGATTTTATGCTTTTGTTTTGGCGCGGCGATAAGTGAGTTGTTGTCTTGTGCTGTGCTGTCGGCAGCCAATTTAGCCGCAGTCAAAGAAGGTGATAAAGCAATCGCAGTAATGAATAGGAGGCAGCGGTGATGAACGGCAGCCTATACAGACCGCAGTCAGCAAACTTTGAAAAAAAAAAGTTGGGGTTACTGCTACTCACGGAGAGGAAGTTCGCATTTTTACGACATTTATTATGATTTTTAATTAAAGTTTTGTCTGGGTCGCAAAGCTGATTACATTCCAGTCGTACGCTGATGTTTCTTTGTGTGTCGTCTTTATGAGGGCCAAAACATGGAACATTTTGCATTTTCTCTGCACTAGTGATGTCACGATTGTTAGGTTAATCGATACTCGTGATTATTCAGGTCATAATATAATCGCAAGAACCCAAAAAATTATAATTGGAACCATTTTGGAAGCGAAATTAAGTCTTTTTTTAGGTCAATCTAGCATCCAAAAAATAGACCTAAATGTAAATACCTTTTTTTAATCTGGTTATTTTTGTCAAATTTGACTTTATTTTGGTCACAAACTTGAGGAAAAGTCACATGTTAGACAATGAGAATGAAATAAATTAAAAGATTTCACTGTTTGGTGACTCAAAAATCTCAATAATCGTGAATAATCGTTAAATCTTGATGTTTTTTCGCACAATAATTGTTACACAAAAATGTTCTGCACGGTAAAAGTTATATACGCTCTAAGTTTGAGGTCAAGTTATATAAGAAGGCAAAGACAGACTTAGTTGATAAATAAAAATAATAATCACTTGCAGCTGCAGCCAATTGAAAATATAGTTGGGGGTTCCGAATTGCCGCCTCCGGCCACTAGGGGCAGAAGCCACTGTAGCGTGGAAGGAAATCAGTCATATTTCCACAGTGATTGCAGTGACACATTTCTTTGAACAGTGAATTCAATTTGACCCCATTGCCCCAGAAAATACAACATCATTTTAAATTGTAAAGGCTTCCAGAGAAAAGAGAAATGTCGTCTTTGTAGAACAAGAGTCATTCCAAAGAAATATCAAACCATCTTACCTTCGTCTTCTCCATGTGCGTCGGGGGGAGCAGTGCCTTTGAGCGCTCGGCAATTTTCTGTCAAACAAAGAGAACAAAGACAAACATTTCAGACACCCTGCTGAATAACACATTCACAAATACATTTTATTTTTTATCTGAAATTATATCAATACAAGTGATTTGAAGTTACCTTTTGCAGGTCCCCATAGCGCTGCACTGCGTCTGAAAACTCACTCTTTAGTCTGGTCAGGCGGAGGCGGTCTTGCTGTAGAAAAACACAATCATTTTAAGTGTTGAAAATGGACACAAATAATGTTATAATATTCTGAGATGCCCGCGATTCAAATTGAAATGTTTTTTGCGGTAGAATTTGATAATGTATTTTGCATTGCTTTGTAAAACATAGCCTTGTGGAAATACATCCCGCTTTAGCCATTGATGTCGGCAGATGGCGCTAGACCTGTACGGTATAGCGTAAAACACATACTTTGAAGACGTACGACTACAGTAGGTGGCGGTAATGTAATAAACACTTTATGGATACTAACCGCCATAAAACACCAAAGAAGAAGACCATAAAAAGACAACGGAGCTTGATAGAGAAGAATTGTGTGACAGAATTAAGTTACGCAGAGGTATGCTTTTTGTGCTTTGGAAAAGGATAAAACTAAATAGTATTACTGAAACATTTGAACATTAAATTGTGATGTGTTATAAGCAGATGAATTGATTTTAAACAAGCACAAACATGCGTTCTCTTTCAGCTCATATTCGCCATCTTTAGTGCAATAAAAATATAAAAATGAAGTGTAGAAGGCATTTTTCCCTGTTGTGTGAAGCACTTTGAATGACTTTGTGTATGAATCGTGCTCTACAGATAAACGTGCCCTGCCTGGAAGACGGGATCAAAAAGGAAAGTGACACATTTTCAAATCTGTTTTTGCAAATGAATTCTTCCAGTGCAAAACGAGTATATTTTTGGATGAAATAGCAGGACAAACCCGTGAGGAGCCGCTGATGATGTCTGAGAGCTGTTTGATGAGCTGGCTGGTGGCGGTGATGACTTTGTTGGTCTGCTGTTGTGTCGAATGTCTGAGGAAAGATGGGGCAAGAATTCTATTATGTTAAGACATTTTAGGCAGTTTATTGCAGGCGCAGTGAGAAGTGTCACCTCTAATCAGCGGGGGAAAAAATCATACAAAAGAAAAGTAATAAATGGGTAAATACATTTGCCATGCTGCCTCATTCAAAACTCATTGTTTGGGATGAAATAAATGGACCAAAATCCAATACATACAGTAAAAACTCATTATCAATATTAACATTTGCAAGATGTACTTCGCTGTCATTTTTCTTCTGTTCTGTTTTATTGTTCAAGAGGATATTTATTTCTTTGACGCACCCTACAGTATCCACAGAGGGTCAAACACATATAATTACAGATAAAAGCTTGTTGTGCACCTTCATTTGTAAAGCTGAATACTGAAAACAAGAGGCAACATCAGCTCAGAATCTCTTTCTGCTTTCTGATTGGACAATCCCCTTTACATTCAAACCACAAAAAAAAAACATGTTCTTTTTTTATTAAATCAACATTACCATATACAAAAAGATTGAACATTGAAGCACTTTGTTTATCTTGACTCTTTTTTTTTTTTTTTTTTTACTCATACCATTTTGAATTGATCGTGGTTCATGTCGACATTTGCTTCTTTTGATACATCTACTTGTCACTAATCCAGGATGTGTTGGACGCTGACCAATAGGGGGCGTGGGTGGAAAAAAAAGAAAAGTGTGCTTGACACTAGGAAAGTTCTGGATAAACAAGAACTGGGCAGATCCGATTGGCGTCGATCGATGTTGAAGCTTCCTGTTTGACCCTTCTGGTCTGCCCGAGGCTGCTGGGAGTTTTGGTTTTTTTCTGCACTCTCATTGAACATTTATTCATTTTATTAAGAAAGTTGCCATAGTCGTTGCCAGTATTTGTGACCTTTTTCCCCGTTGTTTAATATTGCATATGGGGCTTTCGATCTCGACAGCAAATAAATTCTACTCAGACTACAAACCATTTTCAAACTGCGCGGAGAAAGGGAGCATTGTTGACTTGTAGAACATTTCACACAAATCAACCTATCCTGTATATGATATAGAATCTTGCCTCGTTCTGCATTGGAATTCATGCTGAACTGGAAAAGCAATAATCAACAAAAGTGCAGGAGAAAACATACCTTAAATCCCTACTTTTAGGTCAAACAAAACGCTGTCCTCTCGCCCTCTGCAGATTCTCAGAGTGGACAGTTGAGATGAGTTTTGACCACTCCAGTCCTTTCACATTACTACAGTCTGATACAGAGGTAAATCAGGCCTATGTCTCCTCCCTGCACTCCCTGCTTCCAATTCCAAAGCCCTGTCAAGGTCAAAGTGTAGAGTTGGGTCGTATTCATAACTCCAGCACCAGTACATTGGGTTAACACACTTATTAAATATCTATCCCGGCAGGTCAAGCCTCCACAGAGCACCCAGGGGCCCTCTCGTCTCCTTCAGCCCTACAGAAGAGGCCTGTCCTGGGCAGATAGTGGCTCAGGCAAATATACCTCCACTACTGCATTCCGTGCTCAAATATTGATCTTCACAGAGTTATAAAAGCAGAGGGTGCACTGGGGACGGGTCGCTCACTGGCTCATGCAAAGCCAAGGTTTCCCATCATCCCCAGCCTGAAAAACGTCCAACGGCAATATCCAAAATGTGGATTCTTTTCTATAGTTGAAGAATAATTACTTTGAATGTGTATTAACCCCTTATGCGTAGGTCCTATTTTTCCAAAAACGTCTGAAAAAATGAGCCCGATTTCAAACTGAAGCTGTTCCTGAACCCTCTGGAGCACAAACACTGGGCTGGAGCCTTTGTGAAGCTGAGACTCTAGTTTTGGACTCTAATTATCAGTAGAAACAAGCTCTGCACAGAGGAAATCAGATTTTAAATCCCGCCTTGGTTTTCTTTGTTAAATATATGAATGAGTAAAGCTGGTGTTTGGAGGTGAGGTCTGATTGACGTTAGTTTGAGCATTTATTAGGTTTTGACAGTTCTCCTTTAAAAGCTGAAGGTAAATTAACTAAAAAATGAGTTTTTGGGGCTTGTAATAAAGCAAAAAAGTCCAGGCAGAATCCATATAAAAGTTCTATTCATTTTTCATGTTATTTCAGGGTAATTTTGTACTTGTGGGTTTGGAGAACAAACTGACCCTGATGCTTCCCAGAATGATTGATTTGACTGGAAATAAGAGAGTTCCAGCTTTAGTTTTATGTACAGCAGATCAAGCAGCTTGAGACTTTCTTTTAGAAGAAGGTGGACAAAATGGAATAAATAAAAGAAAAAGTCCTCCTTTTAAGAGGTCTTAAACTGAATATTAAGGCAAATACAAATCTAAAGCATTCTTATTAGCTCAATTGTAAAAGGCAAAAAAAGAAAAGAAAAGAAAAGTCTAGAAATTAACGTTTAGCTGTAAATTCAGAATAAAATCAATTTATTCTTATATTCACAAACTGTTTGCAATTGTGGACACTATTGTTGTGTCCTTGGGCAAGACACTTCCCTCACTACGTCTGTACAAAGTGTAGCATCTTAGAGACATAGGTCATAATGGCAGACCTTATTATTTTTTCATTGAATTAACTTTGGGACAGATTCAGAAATGATTGCTTGTGAAATTATATAATGCATTTCTCACACCTAATATGTAATTCGTGTTGATAGGCCTAATTACATCAAATCTATCCTGGTTTACTTTATTCCAATAAAACACACTTCTCTCAACACTATGAACTGATTTGCCAACACATGCAGATTTGTTCCCAGTTTCAATGTGGTGATGTGCAAGGAAAATGTCCTCCTTAGAGAAGAAAATTAAAAGTCACATTGCTAAAATATCTATAACGCCATCTGGAAATCTCCACAAATGGGGGTTTTAGCCATTTCGAAACGTTCGGAAAAGTAGAAATAGTGAAGGAGGTTAATTTAGCGTCAGAAAGCAACAAAAGAAAGTTTAACTCTGCGGCAATAATGAAATTGGATGTGTGCCAGTGTCTCCTCCCCTTGTCACAAAGTCATTACAATGGGACAGCACGGTAAATCTGAGTGAACTCAGATTTGGAGAGTGATCATAAAATTAGGGAACAAAGAATGTCACTTTGTGTTGTCACAGTGTCAAGTGCACATCCATTAGTCCTTTACTGCTGCTGCTGCTGCTGCTGCTGCTGCTGCTGCTGCTGCTGCTAGGGCAAGACGTCTCCAAATGTCCGTCTATTGTTACAATGCAAGACTCATTAAGTTGTCCGAAATCTATGTAATGAGGTTTTAACACGTCTCAAATCCCCCGAAGAGCATCTACTTTCTCCAGTCTATCATAATATACACTCAACCCTTCAGAAGAATATAGGTTAGATTCCTGACATTGTGGCCTCTCTGAGTGGAGTTTGCATGTTCTCCCTGTATCTGGGTTACCTCATGGTTCTCCTGTTTCCCCATCAACGTCAAATGTCCCGGGGAGGCTCTCCTTGCCAAGCCGTAGATCTTAAAAGTGTTCCCCAGGCATAGTACTGGTGCCACCTACTTCACCTGACATGTTGCCCAGGAAACCTTGACTTGAAGATAAAAACTGGACACATCTTGCTGACACACACCAAGTGAACCTTAAATGAGACGTTTCAAATGATAGGTAGGGGAATTTCTCCTCTGCATTTGACCCGTCCTTCACTGTCGCTGAGGAAACCTGTCAGGAGCAGTGCAGCGCTCAGGAACCCCTCTCTTGGGCTAGGCTTGGTCAGGACCACCATAGCTGAAGGATGTTTTACCTATGGTGCATGTTTAGGGTCGATAGTGCATTCTAATAAACACACAATCATACTTGAGGTGCCGCGTGTGAAGAGTCTTGCCCAAAGACACACGACAAATATAAAGCTGGGAATGGTTTGGATTGATGGACAAGAACTCTCCAACCGACCCACTGCCGCCCCCATGTTTTTTGAGGAAAAGAGTCTCCATAAATACATATTTCTCTGCTCTTCATGTTGCATCTCGTCCGAACCTTCTTGACACGTCGCTGAACTCTTTATTGATACAACAACATGAATCTTAAGAGGTCAGCCCCGGTGAACTTTGGAATCTTCCCAAAATTGCCGCCTGCAAAAAAAAAAAAAGTGAACCTCTCGAGCAGCAGCTGCAAAATGTCTAATCACTAAAATGATTATAATGTGAAAGTAATGTGCCCTGCTTCCAGCACGGCAGTCTGTAGCAAAATGAAAAAAAGAAAAGCGAACTTCCACGCAGCTCAAAGATTAACAAGTGCTAAACCGCGGCTTGATGCGTCATCGTTTAGCTGCAAAGCGCCAGTCGACGTGTTGGGGATTATTTTGAAATCTCACTCACAGCTAATGCTCGGCGATGTTAGCAATCCCAAATCACACCACAAGGACTACAGTAGTTACGGCATGACAAATAAAACGGCAGCGGGCGACAGAACCGGCAGCTGAAATGCAAAGTGTGAAAATGTAAACGGAGGGAAACGGTCAGCGGAAAGACGGCGTACGGCGTGATAATGGATGGTGTCTGTTGTGGTTATGATTGCAAAGTGCTCCGGGGATTTGACGGTAAAAGATTAAAAGACATTACCGACACCGCTCTCCATTTGACTAACAAATGTAAAGAGCGAACAAACAACAATTATTGCACCATTTGTCAACCACTCTGCCACACAGCTCCCCGGAAGAAATATCACCGTGGAGGACAAGGGCAAGTCGGAATGGGCTTTTAACAAGAGGTATTGTAAAGTAAAACATATACTTTGGATAATATAATGCATGTTTTGATGGTACAGTCGGCTTCCTTAAAACTGAGTGGTTTTCAGGACACAGTCAATGTCAGATGTTTTGAGAAAGAACTACAAATAAAGGAAAGGGAAAATACTCGATTTTGAGGCGTTGATTACCAAGGGCATCTGAGAACATGCCAGCTCTGTCAAAAGTGTTATTAGCAAATTATTCATTTTAGTTCAAGGGAGAAGTTTTGATATATTGTAGCTCAGATTTTCTGTTCATACATTCATTTGAAATTATATGTCTCGCCAGGATCGAAAACCCCCCAAAAATCGAACTGTGATGACGAGCGAAAACATTTAATAATGTAAACGTAAAAACCGTGCAACAACTCTGATTGTTCCATGCATTGTCAGAATATTTGAGTAAACGCAAACTCCATTTTAAAATCTCCAGTAATCCAATTTACATTATATAGAATGTCTTCAGTTTGTATGTTATTTTATGTTTTATTTTATTGTGATTGTGTTGGTAAGTATTACGTTTGGAACTGCTATTTAGTTCAAGGTATTCATGCAGGAAACATTATAATTTACATATACACTCTAACCCCCTCAACACTTTTAACAGAATAGTCAAATTAAAGTCTGACAAAGCAAAAAGCAAATCAAAATGACGACTAATAAACAAAACATTATTATGTAATTGAAATCATAGTGAAATAAGTATGAGAAAAAAGTTGATTAAAGGGGTGCAAAATTGTATGGAGGATTTCTTCAACAGGCGTCTTATTTTAGTGTTCAAAAACCCCACTTCCTTTCCATCCCCCCTCTCCGCTCTCCGCTCTTCTCTGCCCGCCGCGGAAATGAATGATTATTTGGGAAAAGACAGAGCGTGAACGTCGAGCCCTGTTCATATAGAACTTTTGCATCCTCAAATGACCTCAAGGTCCTCAAGGTCTTTGCATTGATCCATATAAAGATACAGCTCTCTACAGCGGTGCCTAATCAACATAACAAAGTGCCAAGTTTGACATTTGGAGTTTAAGCAAATTCAAACGACCCTCTCGTCTCCTGTGATTACTTAGTGAGTATTAGGCCTAAGTTGACCAGCACAGTTCTGCTTGAGGAGGGATTTGCTGACTGTGGCTAAAATGTGAACAACCCTGACATTATCCCTTAAATATGTGGTCAGAATGTGCGCATTATAGAGGCTCATAGCGACCTTTAGTCCTTTGTGTAGGTCAAGCTCCGAAAATGCTGCTTCCTTCACTTTCCATAATACAATCAGCGGCACATTAAATCCCAAACGCCCTGCGGAAGTCCACCATGTTCTTCATCGTGAGGCCTATGCACTGTAGCGTGACTGTATCAGGAAAGAGCACAGCGCGGTAATCTAACGGGAGTATTACAGGTTTGGGCAGAGGCTAAGTAATTCTATATAAAGGAGCATTGACCCTTGACTACGTACTTTATGATCAGCTCGAGTACACATTTTTTGCAAAGCGTGTACTGCAGTTCAACCCACCTCGGACCAGTGCGGTGTCATTGTGTCCTTGGGTTTTTACACCACCACAAACTGTGAATGACACGTGGATTCAAAAAATTAAATCTGTGCAAATTATCGGCATATGTCAAAGAAACCTAAGTTTATTTTTTGTCAGGTTTTTATAGTAAATTTACAGCTATTTATAAAAGGTGCAAACTTCCCCAAACGGCAAAAGACTCTCTGTGTAAATATTCGGTGTAATTAGAATATTATGTGTCCATAGCATCACATTTTGAGCGCGTCATGTTCTCTTTTTCATTATTTACCGCGGTCTCGTAGGCAGCAGGGTAAAGTTTTGAAATGACTTTTTGGTAGCAGCTACAGTCAGTGATTGTTTGGTTTGGACATGAGAGATTTGAGAGTTTGTTTTTAAAATCCAGACCAAATGACAACTCCGAGTGGTCCCTCTGTCACCGTCCCTCTGTGGAAGTGGATTTAAGAGAGAAACAAAGAAATCTATTCTTAAGACCGGCTCTGGAACAAAAAAGGTACTGAGATAAATGTCGGAAGATTTCATTTAATAAACAAAATGTGTGATGTGCAATGTGACAAACTGCTTAATCCCACGCTCTCTCTCACCTCAGCACCAAAGAATATATGGCATTGTCCAAGATTAATTGAATTACAGTAGTTGAATTAATAATCTTGATTATTGAGGTTACATTATAGTTGTAAGAATTTTTTTTTAAAGTTATATTTGTGAAGGTTTTTGAATAAATCTAGAGTTCAAAAATACAAAAATAGACCTAATGTAAAGTATTTTTTTAAATCTGGTTGTTTTTGTAACTTTATTTTGTCATTCAGACAGTTTGATTTTGTAAAGCTGGTCCCAAAATTGAGGAATAGTTGGACAATGGGAAAAACTTAAGCTTTCACTGTCGTTAGGTCACAGTCTCAGTAATCGTGAATAATCGTTGAGTTGTGATGTTTCTTCCACAATAATCACAACACTCACGTTTTATATTGTGACATCCCTATTGTCTAATAATTCAAAAGTAAATAAAACAATAACTCAGTGTTCATGTCGTTGTTGGTCTTGTGTGTTTTTCTATGGAAATAAATTGATTGACAATATAAAAATGTGTTTGTTGGAAATAAAAAAATGGGACAAATTGGGATTTTTTTTTTTTAATATAGTAACATTGAACATAACCCCTATTTTCTTTGGATGACACAATTTTATTCTTTACTTAACCAGACTTCTTACTGGTCCCACCAAGATGTGTTTTTTTTGGTGTGGTTTTTTTATGTTAAAAATAAATAAATAGTCAAATAAAATAAATAATAAAAAAAAAGAATGAAAAAAAGTAAAACAAAAAGCAGTTTTTTACCATTATTGCCATTCTGCCAAAATCAATAACGGTTCGACTGCAGCACAGATAATGGCACCGAAGGCCAGTTTAATCAGTATTAGTTTCCGCAGCTCATGCCTCGGAAACTCTTTCAAACTCCCTCCCACTCTAAAAATACAGTGCCGCTGATGAGCTGTGATGTATCATGGATGAGTCAGGCCGTGCCCTGCCCACCAGCGCCCCGTGTTACCGAACAACGAGCTCCCGCCCCCTCCTGAGGACCCACGAGGAGACCTGAGCGAGCGCGGCCTCGGAGAAGACACATGCGCTGGCCACACGTCTCATCAGGAAACCTACACGATGAAAAGCGGACGGAAACGATTACGCAACGTTCCACTGGCCATTTCCAAAAGTCATATTAGAGATGTCGTGATTAAATGATTGGTAGAAATGTGAATACAAATGCCACAAGTTATGGCGGTCTCCAAAAAGGTATAAAGGTTCTTCATGGGGTTCAGCTTCCTGGTCAACAATCAACATTTTGACTTTTTTTTCCCATTCCAAAGATATAGTATGTTCATTTAATTGCTAACAGTCCTGGTTTCTCATCATTCTGAAACCAACAGACAAGTTGTATAAAGAAACGTTATTTAGTGCAATAAAAACACCCACAGTGAAATCAAATATTTTTTGGACTGAAACGCGTTGGGCTTTTCAAATCTTGAAAAAGGATAAATATGACCATTTAGAAAGAAAAATAATAGATTTGAATTTGATGTACACTCAAAAAAAATAAAGCGAAAAAATAAAGCTAAACTGTAAAAGAACAAATATTATGGAAAATGATAATAAAAAAAAAAAGATAATAAATAGCCTTTAACTATGCTATTTCATTGTTCCCTCATCCAAAACATACCCAAAGTGGTATTTAGCTTCAATCACACTTATTTCATTGTCATTCCTGTTTATGAGGTCCTCTCCCTCTGAGCCCAGACTTGTGACATCATAGTTGGGGATCTGGAAGTCTCCTGCGCTGATTTTAAGTCCATAAATCATCACCAAACTCGTTCTGAGCATTTCTGCCATCGAATTGCATTTGTAGCATACGTGCGTGTATAGCAAGTCTGGTAATTGTCTCTGCTGGCAATTTTGTGTCACATTAACATTAGCGAGATTTCATGCTTGAGGAATGACAGTGAATTAAAGTTTTTTTTTTTCCATAATCGGATGATTGTGCCGTCTAAAAGTTGACATCAAAAGCCCACTCTCTCTGTCGTGAGGCTTTAGTGTCGCGCTCAGAGCTGGTGTTACTGTGTGGTTTGGACGGCAGGACGTGATCGAGGAAGTAGCTGAGAACATGCGGAGGTGATAGGACAGAGGAGGAGAGCGTGACTGTGGAGTGATCAAACACCTAAATAAGACGTGGTGTGGGGGATGAAAAGTGCAGAAGTTTCACGTGGAGTTGAATCACTGCCGACCTATGACTGGTTCAGCACTCAATGTACGGCATCAGAGCGTCAGATGCTCGTAGAAAACTACTTTATATAAGTATATCCTGGCAGATTTTCAGGAACACGCACGTTGCAAGTTTTTAGATGGAGGTTCTGAAATCGTCCTCGTTTCCGCACTCGACGAGCACTCAAAGCATCAACATCGACTGTCTGACAGTTATTAGCAAAGCCACACAATTAACATGGTAGTTTAGTGCGTTTTCCTGAGGGCCCATCACCCCTCATAACACAATTTGGGGTCGCACAAAATATTTTCAACACTAGATCGGTTTCAATCATGTTAAAATATCTACTGCTATATTAGATTTTAGTGAAAAAATCAAATAGAAAATAGGATTAAACAACATTACTATACAATACTGAAGCAACTAGGACTAGACAGAGTGCTAACCAGGTTTGAACCAAGACTAACCCAGAATCAAACCAGGTCTAAAGCAGTTAAATTAAGGACTAAGCCAGACCAAACTAGTGCTAACCAAGAATTCAACTTGCGAGTGCCTCTTCACTTTAGACCATGAATCATTTTAGCTTATTATTGGCTCTCTTCCTCTGCCATCAGCCTCCTCAACCTCTCCTCTTCTTCACAACCGCTCCTTTTAGTTCAGTATTTTGCGTGCCAATGACTTACCCCCCCCCCCCAACACGAAAGCAAAGCCAAACCCCACCTGTCATCAACACAACATAATTAACGCTTTTTGGAAATGTGACACGACTGAATCAGCAGGACAGCGCTAAATAAGACATTTAACAATATCAACATTGTTTTTCCTCCCCAGTCGTTATGCGATACGCGACATGAATTCAAAAACGACTTTGCCAAAAGCCCGGCGCTATTAATCCACCGCAGAAGACTCGCAATTGATTAGGAAACAGAAAGTGTGCGTCGCGGTTCAGTCCTCACAAACACACTTTGACTTATTTTCATTGTGTGTTTAATGTGTAATACATTTTGCAGCTCATCAGGCAGTTTTTTGTTCTGTTTTTTGTTTTCATATCGATGTGGAATTAGCGAACGGTTCTGGCAGCCCGCAGTAAAGTAATCAGCGACTCTGTTTACTGACACTGCTCATCCGTCTGAAGGCGCCGGCGCTTGTTCTTCATCAGAGGAACGCAGCCAAATAAATCACAAAGATCATTTCATCAAGATAATAAACCGCCGCGATGGGGGAGAGGTTTTGCACTGACCAAATTGAGCAGAAAAGAGGGGTTCGGTTTGAAATGCAGGCAAGTATATTGTATTTGTTTATTTATTGAAGATTTTTTTTTTTTTTTTTACAGCCAGAAAAGGTGGTGCAGCTTCAAAAACAGATGAAAAGTGTTCGATTCATGGGAGGTTTTGCTTTTGCGGCATCCAGTTTATAAGAAAAAAGTCTTGAGATATTTTGTTGAAAGTGCCGCAGCAAAACAGTACCATGTCTAGCCTCTAGGCAACAAGTACTTATGTGTCTGTATAGTTTATGCTCAGGAAATTAATACTGAAAGATTTTTCTCGTGTTTTGAATAAGACAATTTAAAATCACATCTGAAATCGTAAGTTCAATATGATTATTTTGCAAGTATAGGTCCGTTTCCCTGTTTTCGCGGGGGCATCATCGTCTGTGGAGTTTGCATGTTCTGCCTGCGTTTTCTCCCAGCGCTCCATTCTCGCCTGCCATCAAACAGAAGGTCAATCGTACTTCTCCAAACTCCAGGCCACGACTCGGCTCTCCGGCTGTCACCTCCTGCTCCTGACAACAACAGCGGGTCAACTGTAGAGGGCGCATTTCCTTATGGGGACATTTATGCATGCCTTAATATTTAATCTGTGCGTCTTATCCAGTATTTTTTTGCAGGCTTTATCCAGTATTACTATTGTGTAACAGAGCAATGTTTTATAACTTTGCACAAATGATCCGCCACTGAAAAACTGAAGCGGACTTCCTGCAATAACGTAAGAGGCATTAGCGGTGACACGTTTGTGAATAAAACATGTTAGCGCAGTAGAAATATATAACCCGTTTTGCAATATTACCACCAAAGTCAAGGTAGTGAGACAACATAAAAACACTCTTTCACTGTAATAACCTAATGGCTTAAACATGATTCTGGTCAAACTTGAATCGAGGTTTTGTTCAAGTTCCCAGATGCTTTCCTAATTATTATAGGCTTTCGATGAACATTTGTTACGGCCCCATTTCATTATTAGACAGTTTTTTTATTCAAGCGTTTTTATGTTCACATACTAAATCTGAAATATTGTCTATTAGCTGATGTGGAAAGCAGCTGCAAGGGTGATTTCCGGTTCCGTCTGTGTCATTTTGTCCTTTGCATGTTACGACCAGTTCCAACAGTCAATGTCACTGAAAGGTGCTGGGCATTAATCCATTTCAACTGGTTTGCATGACCGCACAGGGGTAGGTTCAGCTGTACTACTTACTGTTATGTTACACTTATTTTTGCTGTCCCCTTGGCAACGGAATACAGCGGATACAGAACAAAGTGCTTAGCATGAAAATAATTATGTGTTTAACAAATTCATGTCTGTTGCTGACCTGGAATTTCATGCTTTGAATCCAGTTTCTGATATGAATTTAAACGATTGGAGGAGGTGTAGTGGCGGTTTAAACTGTACAAAAGGAATTGCACTTCTCCGAGTCGTTTTCAGACTGCATACTGTTGCAGTACTCTTCCTCGATTAAAGTTTTGGTTGCTCTTCCCTAGTCTACAAGTGACATTTGTGTTTTTCCAAATCGTGTTTTTCTCAGTTTTGTGGTCTGTGCGGTGAAAACACCAGATTATACATCATTTAAGCTTTTGTCTTTACAATGAAATCTATTTGAAGCGGGTTGTACTCAGATGTTACGTTCAGACAGTTACAATTACTTGAATAGTAGTTACTTGACTCATTTATTTGGTCATTTACCCACTTTCTGGGACAGTAGAATAGAACATTTTGTCACATTTAACAATGACTAACAAACCAGTTAACATGAAATTAAATCAAATTGACGTTTAGACCTTAACTGTGATGTCAAGCTTTGAATCGATGTTATAATAAAACGAGTCTTCCAAATTATAATACATCCAGCTTCTTAAAAAACTTTTAATTTTGTCTTCAATGTATTCACTTTTGCTGTAAGGATTTGCAGTGGTGTAATGGATCAGACATTTGCAGAAGAACCAGGGAGAAACTGGTTCACGCAGCACAACAACTGTTAGTTTCAGCGCTCCATCATATATGACTGTTATTATGATTGCAAAGACAACTCTACTACGGTAAATTGTGTCATTTTCTCAGCGTCTCGTCAAGAAATGGTTGTGACCTAAAGCTTTAACTTTGCTGGTGACGCCTGTGATCCAGATGGTCCGCTGAACACTTGGACCATCCAGGTCGAGCAACGGTCCAGTCACGAGTCAGCGACAATCTGCTGTGCGCAATATTATCAACACTCAATGAACGTAAAGACCACCTTTGCTGCGTGTTTGGACTCAAGTGACGTCCAGAGCCGTGGGAGGAGCAACAGGAGCAGACAGGAGCAGACAGAAGCAGAGACAGGAGCAGAGAAAGCGAGCAGAGACAGGAGCAGGCAGGAGCAGAGACAGAGAGCAGGCAGGAGCAGAGAGGAGCAGAGACAGGAGCAGCAGGAGCAGAGCACAGGAGCAGAGACAGGAGCAAAGAGACAGGAGCAGAGACAGGCGCAGACAGGAGCAGAAGGAGCAGGCAGAGCAGAGACAGGAGCAGGAAGGAGCAGAGAGGAGCGAGGCAAGAGCAGAGACAGGACGCAGAGACAGGAGCAGAGACAGGAGCAGGCAGCAGCAGAGAGGAGCAGGCAGGAGCAGAGAGCAGGAGCAGACAGGAGCAGAGAGGAGCAGGCAGAGAGCAGAGACGAGGAGCAGAGACAGGAGCAGAGACAGGAGAGAGACAAGGATGGCAGAGACAGGAGCAGAGACAGGCAGCAGACAGGCAGCAGAGGACAGGAGCAGAGACAGGAGCAAGAGACAGGAGCAGAGACAGGAGCAGAGACAGGAGCAGAGACAGGAGCAGAAGAGCAGGAGCAGAGCAGGAGCAGAGACAGGAAGCAGAGACAGGAGCAAGACAGGGGAGCAGAGACAGGAGCAGGCAAGGAGCAGAGAGGCAGGAAGGCAGGAGCAAGGACAGGAGCAGACAGGAGGCAGAGAACAGGAGCAGAGACAGGAGCAGAGACAGAGAGCAGGCAGGAGCAGCAGGGACAAGGAGCAGGCAGGCAGCAGACAGGAAGCAGACAGGAGCAGGACAAGCGAGCAGACAGGAGCAGGCAGGAGCAGGTGGGAGCAGGTGGGAGTGCTGCTGAGTGGAGAGGAGGACTCCACGGCTCACACCTCCCACAGGAGCGGCACAGTCGGACGAACAGGAGAAGCTGTGGGTTTGTAGGAAAGCGTGACATGAAAGTCGTTTTACGAGGAAATGACGCAAGTGAAAAGTGAGCCAGCGTCACAAGAACGAGCACATAACACCCCAATGTCAGCGTAAGAACCAAAAAGAATAATCGGATGGAATTTAAATAATCATTTTTTTTTGGTTCAATTTATAGCCCTAAAATAGACCTAAATCTAAAGAACTTGATTTAGTAAATTGTAACTTTATTTTGTCTTCAGAAAGTGACATTCCGTGAAGCCGACCACGGGAATGAAAGATTTCACTGTTGTTTGGTCTCAATAATTGTGACTAATCATTACATCATGATGTTTTTCCTCTCAAGAATCATAACATTTAAATTTCATGTGTGCTTTTGGCAAATTTGTATAGATTTGCAATGAGATTTTTAATTCCTGTGAACGTCGGTTAATCTGCTTCTCCATTTTTTACCAATGTTTGCGAATTTTCTGAAATTCTGCCGGTCAAATCAACAATCTTGTTCTGCCCTGCGAGGAAACCGCCGCTGTGGTTTTGGGTTTTACAAAAGTAAATTGAATTGAATCAAACACATTCTCAAACCAGTTTCTTTTTGGAAGGACAGGTCCGTGGATGTCGCGGCCAGTTGATTTTCCTTTTTAAATGGGAAATGCAAACAGAAACAAATATAAATTACCCGCAAAGAGCAAAGAGCAGACCGTTTTTTTCATGTTCTGGTTTTGGTTTTAAACAACAAAACATTATTTTTTTGCCACATTTTGTTCTTTTTTTTTTTTTTGGAGATTGGGAAACATTTTACAATTTTGTATTTCCCATTTCAATACAAAAATCCAGTGACCACAGCGCACATGGACGAAGGCTGGGACTTCTTAAACTGCTATTTGCACGTGGGTGGAGTCGTCAAAATCAACATCATTACTTCAAAATAATGTTACTCAAGTAAAAGTACATAGTGGTAGTCCAAGAAATTATTCAAGAAAGTCATATTTGATTAAAACTAGAAGTCGATTTAATTGGAAGAAAAGCTGGTATTTTCCAAAGATGGAAAACTAATATTAAAGGAGGTGCAATAAATATTTAACATTTAATATTGTCACATAGAGTCTTGTAGGAAGAGGAACCAAAGCTTTTACTCAAGTAGAAGTAAAAGTACTATAAAGTCTGAAAACTACTCCAAGAAGTACTTTTTAGCAAGGCCAAAACCTCTCTTTTCACTCTTTTCAGCGCATGTTGTTGGCATGGTTCATTCATGTTTGACCGTTTCTAAAAGAGCAAACTATCAAAAATATGCACGTCCAGAATAACAGTGACGATAACCGGACTTAATTGTTCTAAAAACGTCCGGAAGCGCTGCAGGGAAGAGCAGAGCTTTTCCTGGGTCTACAGAGAGAGGGAACACAATGGTTTTTCCTCCGTCCGACTTTACACCTGCAACTTCAGCACCGCACAAACGACCACATAAACAACGGCCGTTCTAAACTTTTAACAACGAACCGCCGCGCCTCCACCTGCCTCTACCCTTTGTTCTCTGCAGTGTCCATTTTTCAAATCCATTGTGAAGTGTCGAGCGTCCACACAGCAAAAAAACAACAACAACAACAACTCGAGTTAAAAGGACTTGAAACCAGACTATTAACCTTGCTCTTTTTATGTAATTGTGTTAGTCACAATGTAAATTAGAAACAACTGCAGATCGTGGGGGAACTGTTTAATTGCAGTAGAAATGTAATGACAAGGATTATGCCCCTTTTTGTCTATATTATGTACATTTTGTCCAGCGCTTTACAAAGATATGCCCAAAAGTCAATCTCTCCATAGAATATATTCCTTCTAATCTCTAAACATTGGGTCACTTTTAAGACAGTTCCTTGTCGTCGCTGTTCTTGACGCATTTAGCAGCATTTAAAATATGTATTTGTCGTGTTTTTCAAGTTCTTCTCCAGGCAAAAAGCCCAACAGAAATATCGTGGGACCCTTAGGGAAAACAGAGTCGTAATACTATCATGGTCGTCTTGACAATGTGACGATACAAACTGGAGCTCGAGTTACTTCCCGGGCTAAAACTATTAGTCACTGGTCGATTGCACAAAATAATCATTGTCGTGTTTTGATCATCGGAATTGTTATCTGGACTTTACGGACTCTAAAACGCGTGCGAAGAGACCTTTTTATAACAGTGGAATTATTCAATCAAAACGTAAAAATAATACACTATTTCAGCTTTTTATCAATTGTAAATCATGACCGTAAGTCGCCATATTTTGACCTGTTTTTGTACGAAAATTTATAATTATTATTCAAATTGAAAAGAGAATCGCTGACTCGTCGACATCTAAAATAATTGTTAGGGACAGTGACGGACCTCCTGAAATTCCCTGGTAAAATCGTGACGTAAAAGCAATGAAAAATCATGATGTGAATATTCTGGCTCGACAAATTGGCATTTATGCACTTTTTTTTGGTTTATGAGGAGGAGTAAAAACATTCAATTGAAGAAAAACCTTGAAACAAATTCCTAAATCTAGACCAACAAACTGAAACTGTCTGTTTTAAACCTGTCAATATCACTCGACTCGAGATAGTTATTGCGGATTAGAGCGATTTGAACGGTGAATATTGCGATTTGGCAGTGTTTTCTAGCAGGTGCACTCTTTCCTTCACAAAGCCTTTGGGTCAATAGACTCTCAGAATGAAAACAACAGCGCACTCGATAGAAAGGCACAAAGAAAATGAAACGCGGTCGATAGGTTCTCATCAAGAAAAGACCGAGTTTGATCGTCACTCTGCCGCCTTTCGCCTAAACGCACCGGCTGTATTTTCTTATGGATCTGGGGCCATTTCACTGCAGAAGTCAGATTTTGGAGAAGGTCATTATAGAGTCAAACGCTGCTAATATATATGTGTGTATGTATGAAATCCGTTTTACTCAGTTGGTGCGGATCATGTAAAAATCAGGTTGAGGCAAGAAAGTTCTCGATCATAGTTTAAATTATTCATAACAAACGCATGAATGTTCAGTAGTTTACCATTTTTCTTGGTGAACTACAATTTTAATTTAATTGTTTAATTGTTTGTTTTTGTGCCTTTTTTTCAGCATAATGTCCAATTTTTTTTTTTTTTAAGCATTTATGTTAATTTCATCGCTAATCGTTACGTCAATGAACTACATAAACTCTTCTGCACGTGGCTTTTATGTTGCGTGTGGTCATGTGATCGCCAGTCGCCATAGTTCGCGACGTTTGGAGGCTAACGCTAACCCTCCCGTTGAAAATGCATTAATGCTAACCTCGTGGAATGGTCCCGTCTAATGGAACGCAGGAGGGGTCGATACTAACTAACAAAAAAAGTACTTCGTGAACGTCAAATACATTCTTTCTGTCCAAGCAATCTCCCCCACTGGTATTACAATGGAACAGTCCTTGAGTGCGTGCTGAGTGGGAGGGGGCTGCGCCAGTTTCAAAGATAACTTATGTAAAGCTGGTGGGGACATGTCCAGTGTCGAGCAGGGTACAGTCCCCACATTTACAGCACGTCACCGCAGAACCGTTCCGCTTTTCACTTTCTTCCAAAGCGCGGCGTACGGACAGGGTATACGCACGAGCAGCTGCCCGTGAAACCAACCACGCACCGAGCACACGACATCCTTTCATTTGTGCTTTATAAACGTGTGAAAAGAACATATCGGATTCATTTAAAAGAGCGAGGCAAAGAGGTTCGAGTCTACAGAGTTAGGCCGGCGTGGGTTCTTTTACCCACTGCAAATGCTGACCTCCTGCACTTCTTTAGAGGCCTGCACAAGCTTCACGTCCCTCCTTCATCCCCACACAGTCACTTCTCTGAGGGCTCGTGAGCTGGGTTTAGGAGCAAGATCTCAGGTGGGTCGGGTCCACCCCTCAAAACTCTTATCGCATAAATAAAGCCAGAGCAAACGGTGGTTCAAAAAACAAGTCAATTCTCTTTCGCCTCGGGCCCCCAAACGTCTAGGTCCGCCCCTGCATACAGCACGTTCTCCTGCCGCTGTTCTTGTCCTTTGCTTGAGCAGTTTGACACAATCTTCTCTTGTTCAGGTTGTATTGTTGACAGAGAACTAAAAAAGTTTCTTCATCTTTTGATATTTGTATTTCCAAAACATAACGTTGGTTTAAGGAGCTCAAATCTAAATATCTGTGTGTGTGTGTGTGTGTGTATCAGGTGAAGAAGTCCAGAAATAAACACCAATTTATGATGTTTTGTAATGAAAAATATGATTGTAAACAAAATGCGTCCTCCAAAACTTTCCCCTGAATCAAAACAGTTTTCTACAGACAGCATATTGGAACGGCAGATAGATTTGTAATTAAATGCATTATGAAAGTTACAAAAGTTTATTCAAGGAAAGCGCAACAAAACACAGCAGACTCTGGCTAATGAGCTGTGCAAAATCATTATGTCTTTCTTAAAACGCTCCTCAAACGCAGAGAGAAAAGAGGGAGACGCCGCAGCACAGAGCGACGAGCGGATGTGCGGCGCATCAGCGGAAGCGGAGGAAGAAATACAACTGCAAGTGCCAAAGGAAGCTGGAAGCACGTTAATATTGTTGTGTGGTCGGACAAATATACAGGAAATAATTAAAGTGCCATTTTCTAATTTTGACTTTATTTGGTGTATTTGTACCTGTTGTACATTTAGTTATAGTTTTACACCAATCGACCAGGTTTTTGTCGAGAAAACGTTGAAAAATCTGTATGAAATGACAGGAAGTGACATCACACCAGACGCTCATCTTAGTTTATGCATAATTTACACAAAGAAACAACTTTTTTGATTCTCTAAACATTAATTAAATACATTTAAATTATTAAAATAATAAAGTCACACAAAAAAAAATTGGCCCAGTGTTTGCTGGGTAATTTCCGAGTGTGATGTCATCAATTACAAACAGGAAGTGAAATTATAGACCTAAAAAATTCGCTTTTTTTTTAAAAAAAAATTTGGGGGGAAAAATTCCTAATGTATTTATCTTAACTGCATTTTAGTTCAATGAGTCGTTCGGGCACTTAAATGATCAAGTTCTTGACTTCTAACTGGAAGGTTGACGGTCCTTTTAGAATCAGCACGGATTTTGCATTTGCACGAGTTATTTTAGAAAGTGAAGTGTGTGTGGATTATTCAGAATTTAATATGCTCTAATTCCTCTTTTTTATTTTTATTTTTTTCCAATGTCTCTCACTTATTTTCTACTTTTACTCCTTTACTTCACTTTTGTTGCACCTGGTCCAGCTCGTTCTTTGTGTTGTGTTGTGTTTTTTTGTGTTTTTAGTGGTTTTTTCCCCTTTCTGTTGTTGTGTTGTTGTTTTTTGTTGATCTATGTTCTAATAAAAAAATCAAATCGTGAAGTGTGTTGCGTTTTATTTTTAAGTGATGTTGTTATAATCATTGCATAAAATGGATTAAAACAATAAAGTTTGATAAAAGTTAAAAGCCCCCAAAAATACTGTATCGTCATTTTGTAATACGGCCATTGTTATGAAGGTGGGTCACATGACTAGAGTTCGTTAAAAGCGGTAACTGTCGCACCACGACTCGAAAGCACAAAATGGAAATTATGATTATATTTGCAATGCACATCAGCGTGTGAGTGGTATTGCTCTGGTTTATCATTTTAGTTTTCTACGATTATTGTGAGGAAGAAAACGCCACGATTGAACCATTCCTCATGATTGTGACCAAACAACAGTGAAATCTTTCATTGCCGTGCTCTAACGTTTACTGTCCCTCACGTTTGTGTATAAAAATAAAGATGCATTTGACAAAAACAGCCAGATACATTTAGATTCTATATTTTGAGCTATAGCTTGAACTAAAAATACTTAACTTTGCTTCTAAAACTCTCACGATGATTATAAAGCTTCCGAGACATCATTATGAGACTTATTTTGCTGCATTAAACCGGTGCAGCTACAGATGGATACTTGGGCACTGCAGACGGAAACGAGATTTAGCGAAATCTGGTTTGCGGTTCTTTAACGTCCCTGTAAACACATACGATAACTCATTCTGGGCTGTTGGAAAAGCCCGCCGGGGCATGTTGGCGGCCAACCCCCCGGGGCAGCTGCGCTTTCAGAATCTCCATCGCCACCACCGTTTGTCAAGGTTCATTTGTCTCAAACTGATCCATAAGAAAACATGAGACACAAGCAAAAACTAGTCAGATCTGAGGGAGAGAAAAACACAATCAGGACGTCGACGGCCCATTGTCAGTAAGTTTCCAAGTCTGGCATAACAATCACAATGTTCAATACCACCGAGAACGGGGGCGGCCGACGCAGCACTTTTGAAGCATTTTAAAGACGCAATCATGGGAGATGCACCACTTTGTCATCAGCGCTGGATCTGGTAATTGCGGCACAAGTTTAAAAAATAAATAAATAAATAAATAAATAAAAAGGAATAATCAATAGGAACAGAATTGAAATAAAACAAAATTCAGGCCAACTTTCACACCGAAACCAAAGACATGAATTATAAAGACTGACAAACAGGCGTAAGTGACACTTCGAGCGATATATAATGACGCTGGACAATAGAAAAAGAAAAGCTTTTGGTTTTTATGTATTGTATTTTGTACATGTATTTTATGTTTGTATGTATGTATGAGTGTTTTACCATATGTCAGTAAAAAAGAAAAAAGAAAAAAATAAAGGTTTTAAGATTAACTGGATTTGAAAAAAGTGTGAACCTTTATTTTTCATCTCCAGCAAAGTCACATATCCATTTTAGTCACTTTTTTGACGGAGGGTCCACCACCTGCTCGTCTCCATGGAGATGTTTTTGCTTTGCCTGGAACGTTCCACACACTGGAGGAATTTCAAATCTTCTGCAATTTTAAGACGCGACGTAAAAGTCTGTAGAGCATGAACGCGAGGGCATTTTTGAAAACTATTATTTGTCTCACGCTGGCATAAAGGAGAGCGAAAGATCTGCAGAAAGAGAAGGACTGCAGAAGTGTCACGTGATCGACACTTACACGAAAACACGTCGGGGATGTCAAGACTAACGGAGGAATCGATCATCGTGATTATTCAGGTCTAAAAACTGATAATCGGGACTGTTTTACGAGCAAAATGAAGTCATCTCTGTTCAATCCGGACCTCAAAAAGTACACGCAAATGTATAGTGAGTTTTACGCGGCGGTTTACATCACAATAACTTTACTTTTGCCATTCAGAGAGTTTGATTTCGTGAAGCTGGTCAAGTTTGAACGGAACAGTGACGTGTTAGAATGAAAGAAAATGACGGATTTCGCTTTTATTTTGTCATGTTCCAATAAGATTCTTCTCACAATAATCGTAGTAGTAGTAGTAGTAGTAGCAGCAGCAGCAGCAGCAGCAGTAGCAGTAGTAGTAGTAGTAGTCATTGACATTTTGATTATATTATATCAGACAAATGGAAAAAATCCTGACTTCATTTGGAAATGGACAGATTTGACCGACTTTGGACCAAAAGTGACTCTAATTTTAATTGAAATATGCCGTGACTTTGTTTGTATTTATGTTTAGCTGAAATCTACTTGTGTTTTCTTTTCATATATTCTCTCTGGTGGTTGTGTGTCCGGCTCTTTTTGTGTTATAGATTCTAAAGAAAGTAGTTGTACCTGAGACGAAGAGTTCTACGACAAACAATCGCATTCGAGAAGCGAAAGCTACTCGAGCCACACCTCTCAAAAAAAAAAGGCAAATCAGGCTAAAAATTTCATGTGTTTGGGGTGTTTTTAATGCTCTAATAAAACGCCTCTCACAGATTTGACCAACAGCGTGACCTGGTGACACTACAAGGGATTCTTCACGGAGATGAATCAGTTTCATGTACTGTGGAACATCAAAACATCAAGAAAGTCACATCGTACTACTTAAAAAAAACTGTTTAGTCTTACAGAGTTTGCCGCAGCTCCGGCGTGTCCCGCGACGTGCCCAGCGACTGCAGGTTCTTCTCGAGCGCGACGACTGGGTGAACACATGAGTGACACGAGTGTTAATGGAAGACAAAGCTCTCATTTACTTTGTCAGTGAAGCGAAAAACGACATTAGTCTTATACGGTTTATTGAGTATAATTAGTGAATTATTTTCAGTCATTCATTTTCTTTTTGGTTTTTTTTCTTGTACAATCTTACGAAAACAAATATCACGTATTTGTCCTCATTTGTTCACTCTCTAAGGACAACATTAATTTGAGATATTTCCACGTGTGATATATTCCAACATATTACTATAATAACTATAAAGAATTAAACATTTTAATTATTTCAATCTTTTTTTAATCTTTCCTTTATAAACATGTGTTCCTTTCTTCAATAGTAAGCTTGATATCACAATTATTTACAGTATTCATATTACCATCCTCAATTACGTTACTTCACAATACAAATCTTATTATTACTTTGCTGAGGTTGTGGA
>BJKM01000121.1:1022500-1057500 GCA_015082035.1 Chaenogobius annularis | reverse complement strand
AATCCATTTGCAGTTTCATTATGACATGGACAGTGTGCGTGCCGTTTCTAATGGAAACTATTCACTGTTGAAAGGTGGCATTTGAATGAGTTTTACTACTGGAAATGAATGGGCCGTTTCTGTATGTGAGGAGATAGAGATTTTTTTTTATTAGCATTCACCACCCATAGCAACGGCAATTATAATGGCCCACAGATATTAAAGGCAATGCTGGAAATGTAAGGACTCTTTTTAAAGGGAAGATTAAATCTATGTTAATTAGCTACATTGGGGTCTGGAATGTATTATAAAACAAGGTAACAGTTAATTAGAATAGATTTTGGAAGTATTGACAATTTAAATATTCTTTGAAAATATAATATATATCCTTGCAAAGTTTTCACAATCCCCCTTAGTGACTACCTTTGTCATGTCATCATTGTACTATTGACAGTGAAAACAAAAATAAAAGGACCTGAATAGTTTGAAAATCCTCCTGATCAGGACCACATTGTACCATTAAAGACACTATGATTTTGAGCTGAAAATTACATTTTGTTGTCTACAAAATGATGGTTTTATTGAGGTATATTGTCCTCTGTATTGAAAATGGATTCATACAACTACACAACAGACAAACGTGTCACATTTGTGCGATGTACGGAGGGTCTCTGACGTCACAGACAGCTGCCCTGTCATGGCAACACATGTCATGCAGTTGGCACTCTCGCCTTAAAACAAGAAGGCCTTTGGTTCAATCATATTTTTCTATACATTTCGATCTAAAACATGCAACGTAGGCAAATCCTTCCAAGACTGCTCACTCAGATAAATGGTAAAATGGAAGGCTTTATTCAACATCGTCAGGTCACAGCTCCAAAACCTCAAAGTGTGAGGTATATTTACAACTGTCTTCTGCGATCAACTGCAAATCAGAGCAGCCAGACAGTGCCTGCACCTGTGGCTACATTAATCAGCTGCGCTAATGGTGAAGTGGTATTTTCAGTGGTTAAAATAAAACAAAGGGAGTGAATGGATCTACTTCTAATGTTGGTGATCGAGGAGACAAGGAGCCCAAAGCCCGACACTGCTGCAGGCTGCTCTAAAACATGAGGCTGTTCCCCATTCAAAAACACATGTCATTTCAGTGGACAGGGAGCTAACGAAGCTAATGTTACAGTGGACTGAGATCAGCAGCAATCTTTACTTATTTCAACCAGCACAGACATAAAATTGAGATATATGTGGTATTTAGGCGTGAACTATTAAAAAAAAAGGCCTTAGGCAACGGACCGCTGTGCTAATAGAGCCATACGCTGGAATGAGAATGAGTCCGGTCTTTGTTTATGTGCGGACAATCAGTGCTTATTCAACAAACCGACCATTCTTCACCTTCTTTGTGGCTAAAGTCATTCTGGCATTACCTCAAACTCATCACAGAGGATGTTTCAGCGTGTCCTGTACACAGCCAACTGGTGAGAAGCTCAATGATTTAGAGGCCCAGATGTACCACACCAGACAAGGCCCAAGGTGTAGGCTGTGCAAAGAGGCCCCTGAGACCATCCAGCACCTAACTGCAGGGTGTAAGATGCTGCAGGGAAAGCATACATGGAGCGCACTTTTTCTGGACTGAGATGTCTGATGTTTTTCCAGGGATCTGCTGTAGCCACTCCTCCAGTTTAGGGGTCACTGCCCCGAGTGCTCCGATGACCACGGGCACCACTTTTGCCTTTACCTTCCATGCCTCCTCCAGCTCCTCTCTGAGCCCTTGGTATTTGTCCAGTTTCTCGTGTTCCTTTTTCCTGATGCTGCCATCACTTGGT
Source organism: Chaenogobius annularis (assembly GCA_015082035.1). Lineage (NCBI taxonomy): Eukaryota > Metazoa > Chordata > Actinopteri > Gobiiformes > Gobiidae > Chaenogobius > Chaenogobius annularis. The sequence goes on along the minus strand of BJKM01000121.1, from coordinate 1,055,698 downwards.
ATCGCCACGTCAACCACAACGGCTTTCCTCTGCTTTTTAACCACCACCACAATGTCTGGTTGGTTCGCCATTACAGACAAACTCAGACCTCACAAAGTTTTGGCTCAACTGTTCATTTGTGGCCAACTATACCCACTAAATGTGCCACTTTTACGCGATCATCTGTTTCCAGTGACTATATTGCATTAGCTACCACATATTGAAACAATCCATAGATCCATAGCTGTAGAAGACATCTTGGTAGGAAAATGGTCCTGTTGTGAATGTGACAGTGAAAGAGTAGAGTTTGTGGTGTGTGGGTGACAAGCGAGGTCCATCAGCAGTCATTACACTCGGCTGCGGGGACAAATGGTGCAGGTAATGACATGATTGCAGCCGTCATGGAGCAGGGATACAACACGGCGATACATGTTGGAAATGGGTCATTTTTCAACCCATGAAGCTTTAGTGCCGTTTTAATGGTGGGCTGGTGCTCACAGGTCGTTAACTATGCACTGTATGCACTATATGCACTATATGCACTGCACGTAGCACTAATGCACTATATGCACATTTGATTTACAGAGATGGATAAATGACCAGCGCTGACTTACTCTGGATGACAGAGTGAAAACTCTACTCCAAAATGTTCCCATACTAAACTGTTACTGCTTGTGTACTGTTTTTTCTACATATATTGTCATTATTTTACGTCCCACGAGATGATATAAAACACAACACAATATTGGCTCCACAAGACAAGAAGAAATTAAAGGCAAAAATAGATATATTGCTGTTTGTTCATAATTATTGCATTCTTCAACTTGGTTTCAGATTTAAAAAAAGGAAAAACATTATGAGTTCATTCTCCAGAGGGACGATAATCTTGGGCATTTTCAACTCATAAGATCTTGTTCCATCTCTTCTGTTTTCATTCTGATAAAATTCGGAATCCAATTAGGCCAAACTAATTAGCTATTGATAGTGATTTGTGTCATACAATTAGCATTTTTCAATTTATGAATTAATGCTATAATAATTAGAATTATACAAAAGAGTGGATCATTTATTCAATCTTAAAGGACACATATTATTCAACGTTTTATATTTTAAGCTTATGTTATTAACTTCAATTAAAAACACATGTGGAGTTGTATTTACCTTCATTCATGCTTGTTTGATTAATCCAGTTTACAAAGTCGTCTTGTCTGAACACACAAAAAATACCCCGTTTCAAATATCTTATAATTGTGACGTCCAAAGTAGGGATTTAGATGCCTTCTGGTAATCATCCGGAATTCATAGAACCATATTTATGTTACCAACTCTCGAAAGGCACGTGTAGTTTTCAATACATACATTATTTTAAGTTCTAAAATGTTAGATGCTAAAGCAAATGTACTCAAGAGCATGTTTAAAAGCCAATAAATACCAAAAATAAAGCATGGCATGAGGCCTTTAATGCTCAAAAACTCTGTGGATGAAGACATTGTTTTTCACTAATTTTCTCTACTTACTGTTTCACTTTGAATCTCATTGCATGCATGTCTTCTTGATTGTCTGGAATAAGCAATACTCTGTTATATCTAATTGTACTCTGGTCTATAAAATGTCATTTAAGGATAGAGGCCCATTTTGACGGTCTTTTCTGAAAGTCTGTGGGTTTAGATCATTTCAGCAGCTTTTTATCTCCGCACACTGAAACTTTCTTTCCCTTTTACATGGGCTCTTCCACATGTCCGTATCAGCGCACTTCAAAGGGAGCAGATAGGAGCGCGCCTTGACTAAATCACACTTGACAAACGTCGTCTACGAGCAAGGCTGCAGCCAAGCGGGTGATAGGAGCAGCTTTGATTTTAGAACAGGCCTGTGTCACTGTGGAGACGTATGCTAATGAGCACGAGGGAGCTGGTTTTATTATTTTATGGTAGAAAATGGTACAACGTTGAACTGCATTGTATAATAGTGGTTGTTTTTGCAGATTGTAGAACAGAAATTGTTGTGTGTTGTGGAAGAAATAACACATTGGTCAACTCCGGTCAACTTGGCCCCTCATATTTGCACACATCTGATAATTATGAGTCTGTACTTTAATCCTTTTGATCAACGACCTGTTTCTCTCCATTCAGGAGACAGACCCCGGGGGTCCAGGATGAACTTTTGCTTGGACACTTGGCCTTTTGCCAGGGCATTGTCTTTTTAAGTGTCAAACGGTCTGGATGTAAATGTAATCAACTGCCTCTGTTTTTTGTTCTTGTACCCAGCCTTTGTTTCGGTGTCTTTGAATAATTTTCCGTGTAATGTAGGTCATGTGACCTTCTGAAGTATAAGAATGTGATGCCGGTGGAAGCGGCACTGAGTCCAGTGTAGGGACAGACGATGCTTGTATGAGGAAGAGACTAATTCAGACAGTACACTGAATTACACAATTCACTTTTGAGAAAAGACAGCTCTGTTCTATTGTTTTACTTTATTTCTTCATAATCATTAGAGGAGAACTTCCACAGCAACATAAGATTGCCAAAAAATATACACTAAATACTAGCCACTTTTAGTATAAACTTAAATGTCGTATGACTTTATTTGGTGTAGCTGTACCTACTGTGCATAGAAATCATGTTTTACACCAATCCAGTTGCTATTTGTGGAGAAAAGTAAAAAAAAAGAATTTTTGGAAAATGACAGGAAGTGACATCACACTAGGTACACTCGTTCCAGACAAAGTGTATGCATAATTTACACAAAATAAACTACTTTTTTGACATTCTAAACATTATTCAACAAACTAAAGTCGCTATATTTTTATTTGTCAAAACAAAATTAGTTGCTGGGTCATTTCCTAGTGTGATGTCATCAATTGTAAACAGGAAGTGACATTATAAACCTAAAAAATTTGCTTTTCTGGGATAATTTGTTTTAGAATTTTTAGCAACATTTTGAATACATACAACTTAACTGCATTTGACCTCTATGAGTCGTCCAACTTGTCATAGGCACTTTAATTCACCATCTATTGTTGCCACCAAGTTGCTGTAAGATTTATATTGATCAAATGTGGAGTAACCAATTTGTTTGACTTGTTGTGTAAATATTGTAGTATTGGCAAGTGCTAAAAAAATTGTTTTCGGCATTTGAACAGAAAGCGCTTTATTGGTGCATCGCTGTGTAATTATACGAGGAATTCCAACGATCACGAACCCACAGAAAAGTGCACATGTCACTTTTTGTTTTGGGATGAAAACTGGCTTTGACAAACGCCGCAGCGGTGGGCCGAAGGGGTGGTAATGAACAAGCTCATTTATACTCCGAATCAGTGCGTCTCCGGATTTGTACTTCCAGCCGTTTCAAATGCCGAGGCTGTGTCCTGTTAAATAACCACCAGTGGAAGCTCAAAGTCAGTCAGTTAGAGAATTGACCAAAACGGGAAGAAAAAAAAAAGAATCGTCTAGTGCACAGCATTTTTTAGATCCCATTTGTTGGAGAAGAGCCAAGAAAACAAGGTGAGAGAAGCATTTATTTGTTTCGCTTGTTCTAGTCCGTTGAAAAGCTTCATTGCGTTCCCAAGTTCTGAGGAAATGGCCTAAAAGGACGTCGTAGAGGACGGACAGAAGCCCCCACCGGTACCCACATTAAAACGCATACATGAGCCTTTAGCCGCAACTAGCTACTATGTGCTCCTTTCGCTGTTGGAATACCAGGTGATAATATCCAAAAATATCAAATGCCCCCATGTTTTGTCCAACTATTGAACTGTTTAAATCCACTCAAACATGTTGGTTCACCAGCAGCACGATTTCAGGCATTTTTAATCATGTCTTCGCAGAGTACCTCGATGTTTCACAACCTGAAGGGCCGTGAAATGGCTGTTTATTTTGATTTGCGTTTGATTAAAAAGTTAAGCCTGCATCCGAAATTAGCGTCTAAAGTGCAAGAGGAGAAAGCTCACCTCGGGGCATGGCGGGGTTTTGCATACGGATTAATGATAAACACCACGCAACTGATTACACGTGATGATCAGTTTGTCGCTGCTGTTTGTTTCTCCCCTGCTCAGACCGCTGCATAATCGATGGAGAATGCCTTAATTTTTCCCACTGTAATGAGCCACTGTGGAGTTGGAATTAGCATCACGGTCTTAGCTAGTGGCTCGTCGATAGCGCGAATGTGGAATCTGCAACATGTTCAATTACACTCTCAAATAATCAGAGACATTTAATCAAGAGGCTGATGTAGCTCGGCCCTGGGTCGGGTTGGCTGCAGCCCTGATCACGGCTGCAGAGAACATCACAGAGTCTGTCTGAATAAGAGCTGGAACTGGGTTAACCTATGAGTTACTGTAGGTGGAAGCAACGCTTACATGTCGAGCTTCCTCTGTTGAGCTGTGTCCCCTTCTGTCCCCAGTGGTCAACACATGAACAGCCCCGTTGCTACGCAGCCGTAAGCTCTGGACCAAAGACAGACAGAATAATGCCGAGGCTGGACATAAACCTCCATGCGTATCCGTATGCATTTCGACCATAGAGCATTAATGAGCCTTAAGAATGCATCTTTTAATGTATTTTGAGAAATAAAAACAATTGTAATGAAATAAATGCAAGATAGATACTTTAGGGTAAAAGCAGCCTTCAGACCAATTTTTGTTGGCCCTCAGGCTTCCTCATAAATTGTTCCAAATGACCAAAAGCAGTGGTATTTACTGTACAATTTTAAAACAAAAGAAAATATAATAATCTGCTATCACAACCTAATTAACAAACAGAGCTAAAATGAATGTTCCAGGCCTTATTAAAGGTGTGGCTAAGTCAAATCTATGTCAAATGCATCGTTTTGAATGATTCACTCCATTGTCTATGACCCTCCACTCCGTGTTTCAAAACCTCAGAGAAAAACGTTAGCACACCTCCGCTTTAGAGCCATACGGTGGAACATTCCAGGCAAAGTCTCCATGGAGACAAAAAGGTATGGGGCACTCTCCCGGACAATGCAAACAAAATAATGTCTTTATTCTAACGTCGGCAAGTTCAAAATAACACCACATATTCTCACTTGTATTTAGTTGTTTGACTTATACAACCGGGCAACTGGTTTGGGGGCAAATGTCATTTCAAAGGTCAAGAACACTGCAACATTTCCCATTGCAGAAATGATAAACCCTGAAAAATGTGAGTCATAGTACATAAGTTGACTTTAGTGGGCTATTTTTCCCACTTTAGACATCATCTTGCCTTCCCACTAATTTAAAGGTGTGCTGTGTTCTTATTCCAATGTCTGGAATGTTCCACAGTATAATATAAACACATCTCTCTTTTATGTATTCAATAACGGGTGTTTTTATGCTTTTTTTTAAGATGTATGCCATTTTTGTGAAATATTCCTGGCAAAACAACATCTCTGGAAAAAGTTTTCAAACTTTTTACATAAAACTCACGTTTTGCATCTTTATTTCTAAAAAAAATTATAACAGAAAAGACAAAACAGATTTCAATGATTTCCTCACAGAATCACCTTGACTTCACAGCGAGTATTTACCACCCACCACTACCCCTCCCCAGCGGCGGATACGGAGCGGCCCACCTGCGGATGTCTGGAGGGTTCTGCTCCGTTTCCTCTCCTGTTCTCTGCCAAAACGTGAAGGAAATTTAGAACAGACTGAAATCAATATGCAACCAGAATCTACCCAGGTCTGACAGAAAAACAACATGCTGCGTAGTTCTTTTTTTGTTCTTCTGTTCTTGGTTCTACATCAAGTATTTTTTATGGAAACTAAACATATAAACGCCAAAATGAGAAGCGCTGGCGTGTAGCTGCTATAGGGCTGTAAAAACAACAAACATGATACACAGATACTAAAGCGATGGAGAAAATACTATTGATACTATTCATTTGAACATATCGATACTGAAAAACTTCATGAATATGGCAATTTTGAATCTCTCCTGAATACTTTGAGAATAGTTTGAATCTTTTTCCAAAATAGTATTATATTTCATGTTAATATGAATTAAATTGCTGCTTTTTCGCATCGAATATTATTCTCTCTTGTCTATATAGCTGTTTTTAATCATCATTGTGGCAATAAAATAAATATTGTGTATCAAAACTATTCCTTAATATCACAATCAAATGTGATTTTTTAAATTCTATATTTCCTTTAAAAAAACACAAAAAACAAAATAAGTGAAAAATACAATTTGAAAAGAAGGGAATGGCATCCAAAGAAAATAAAGATTAAAGCACATTAAGTTAAAAAATAATAGTCCCAGTTTGTCCTTTGTTTAGTTTGATCCTGTCCTGAGGAGCAACATTTCACATTTGTAGACAAATTTGACAGACAGTCACTGAAGCTAATCTTACAGCTGGTTCTGCTAAGATCAACCACTGCTCGTGACAAGAAAGTTAAACCAGAGGCATCGGCTGAAGAAATGCAGAGGACAAATGAAGGACAAGTCACCCAAACTGCCTTTTGTTCATTATAGGGCCGTGTGAAGCCGCAACACACCTGATGGACACACTTTAAGGAGATGGAAGAAGATGGACACGCTTTAACAAACCCCTGAACACCCTGTTGATTAAACCCACAAGCCCCTGTTTGTGGTAACATCTGCCACCTGCTTCACGGACATGTTATTGTTTTTCTGGAATGATTCAAAGTATGCCATAAAACCCCTCTATCTGCTATTTATTCAATTACAGTCGTTTTATTGTCCACGGAGACAAACAGGTGGTGCACATTACACAAGAACCGTTACACAGTACACCTTAAAAGTAATTTATTCATTGGGCTTTCATTGAACAAGGAATGTTCCACCTTATTGCACATGTTTTTGGTGGTATGAGGTAACCGGAGCACCCACAGATAACATAAAATCCTTTGTATGCCAACTAATGTCTATCAAAAGGCTTATATGACTAAAAACTGATGATCTGGGCAGTTAATACAGCGGCAAAAAAACGTATATGCAAACTTCAGAATGAAAAAAACACACTGGGAATCAAACCCCTGTCTGCTTATTCACTATTAATCATTCCCGGGGCAACTTTTTATTGATATTAGTGCAATATCGACTTCAAAATAAAGTTACTCTTACATATTTTAAACTGTAACGGGTCCCGAATATGTTTTTGTATAATTAGGATACATTTATGCAGACTTGGGTTTACTTGAGAGCTGTTTTTGGCTGTAGAAATGTGTTTAATTATGCCGGTCGAATCTGAGTTAGAAACCAAAAATTCAAACAGAAACACTTTGGCAAAGGCACAAAATGTCACAGAAAATAGTTGTATTGGTTGTAATTATTCATTTCAACCAATACAAATATTTTCTGTGACATTTGGTGCCTTAGCCAAAGTGCTCCGTCAACACTGTTCTGTTTACACTGGTTACTATGGTACTTGAGCTGCCACTTCATAAGCATTGTTGATTTTTCATTGATTTCTGTGTTTATTCTGTGCTTTGGATCGGGACAAAGCCCACTCTGGCTGACTTAGGGCATGATGTGCATACTCCGTGGACAATCAGCAGCTAATTGTGAGGTTAAGATTGAAGAGATGGGCAGCGTTAGTGTCTCATTTACTCATTCCTTTGGGCAATTTAAAAAGGACACATTTCACCCCTAATGCATGCTGTTGCAATGTGGAGGCAGAGACGGGGAGGACATTTAGGGTCAAAACAGGGAGGCTAATTATTGTGCTGTGCATTTACGCGTTTCCACCACAAAAATCCTCATTTCCGATCCGCTTTCCAAATGTACTTTTCATATTCATTTACTGTATATAGGAGAGAGAGCTTTAAAACAAATAATACTTAAACTGATTCTAAAATGAAAATGAGACTGACGCCTGCTGCCTGCATCTAATAAAAAAGTATTGATTCTTTTGTAAATGCGGAGTGCTCTGATTGACTGAGCTTTGGCCCCAGCTTCACTTTGTGACAGGAAAGAAGCTGTTCTAAATCCAAAAATGTATGCATTTGAGTATGAACGATGTGTCAACGGGATTTTTGAGAGTGAGATTTAAAGAAACATGTGGGTATGCCAGCCTTAACAAGACAAATATGCTACATTTGATGTCATTTGCTTGCGTTTTTGTGGTTCCTGTTAAAAGCCTTGGAGCTTCCATTACTTACATTGGCTTAAACGTTTTTGTGTTGTTTGTGTTGTTTGTTTTTAGATTTATACATTGACAAATCCTTGAAGTTTCTCTTTTTTTTTTTATCTATATACGTGTTACTTATTCTGTTTTCTGTGAGTCAAATCTGAATTTTGGCAAGGCTCTGCGAGGCATCTGGTCTTGTGACATTGAAAACTGAACATGGATTGAAGTTATATCAGACATGTTCTCATCAATAGTTAATTCTAACTCAATTTTCAATGACAAAAGACAGTGTTATAATCCAAGTCATTTTTCAAACTTTCTTCAGCAATTTTCCTCTCCACATCTGCTGACATGACGGCCACCCGGCTCAGATCAATGCTTCTCAGTGGGAGCACTAAAGCCTGCGTGGCGGCCTCACACATGTCCCACTTTGGTCGTTTTCACCCGTCAGCAGCGCACGAAGCAGAGTGAACGAGTGCCCATCAAAGCCCCGTCGCACCAGGGCCTGCTTCAGTCTTTGTGCTCTCTAATAAACAGCCAGAGTCCCCTTGTACACGGGCTGCGGTCCCTGAGGAGTGACCTAACCGTGTGCACACATCACTGGGTCAGGCCTGGACACAAGCTGCGGGTGGTGAGTGCAAACAGGTGGGTTTAGAGGAGATACGAGGGTATAAATATAGATTGTCATTTTGTGCATGAGTAGTCAAAGAGAATAAATGATACGAAAAAGTAAAAATGGATGGTTTACTGATTTTGAAGACAGTGAGGTGCAGATTTTAAGTAGAGAGAAGAGATGGTTTGAAATGAGGTGTTTAGGAGGCTATTGTGTGAAAAAGCAGACTGAGAAATGGTGGATTACGGTATAATTCCCCAACTGTTTACAGCAGTATCCTCACACCTAGGACACGAAAAAGCGAGGCAATAATTTGATTGGCTTGTTAATCAAGTACAATGGAAATGAGGATCAGACAGATAAACGTTTGGAATGGCCCAAAACGACAGGTAAACACAGGTGATAACTCCTCCTGAGGGCAGGGCTAATCCAGCTAACAGCAGGGGCTTCTATTTTTGGGAAATCACTTTTGACTGTTGCTGTTTGCATTTCTTTGGGCTTACTCCAAAGAGGAAGTGACCATAAAAGTCATAAAAAGTCATAAAAATAGGGCATTTTTAGACTTTTAGCAGTCCTGTTTCTCAATAATAGACCCGATAATGACCGAATATTAATATTTTAAAGGTGTTTTTATTAAACTATGCAAATCTCATTAGCACTTGTTCACCTGCAACGCTTTTGTTTATTTTGTAGGGCTTGGGAAATTATTATTATTATTATTATTATTATTTTTTTTAAAAGGTTTTGTCTTTTGTTGCTCTCCAAAATGTTTTCTACTGTGGACAACTGCTGGACGAATGAGGAATTACTCCGGCCAAGGCCATCAATTCTCATCAGTTATAATTAAACTGAATCAGAAATTAAACCAGCCTATATTTCACCTCTCTGATGTTCACCAATGAAAACCTGCTGGCTTTTCCTCTCAGCTGACCACCTCTCGAGCCTTTAAATGTACTATATTCCATCCATCATCCTGCTTGATCCCCAGAGCAGCAGCAGAACCACCAAAACTATAAATGAACACCAAGAATAAATACATTAATAACTCAGATCATGGTTTATATTTCAGATTCTTCAAAATAGCCACCATTTGCTTGGATCACTGCTTTGCACACTCTTCGTATTCCACTTCTGAGCCCTGACAAGGCACAATTGTGAAATGAAAACCATTTCATCTTCATCATGAAGCTCATCGAACGAAAGGCCAAGGGTTCGCAGCACTGTCAAGACTGACTTGAGGAACGTGGATCTTCAATGTAAAACCTGTTCTGTGTTATTAAACTAGCTCTTTGCTACATAACGGGGCTGTACTCAACATATCGGCGTCGTAATGTATTGTGACAGACTTCTTGTGCATCACGATACTTTTAAACAACATCAAGTCATTATAAATTGCAGAGTTCTACACTTGCCTACAGGCTGCTGCGTCAAGGCTGAATGAAAATGAAAAAGGAAATGAGATGAAAATGTGACTTGATCATAGGACAGTTGCATTCTGATGTTAAGGACATTGTGAACATGAAACCATCATTTTAGTCAACTTTTAACACTGGTTGTATCAGGACCCTGTATCGCGAGGTACAAAAGGCATTACCCAGCCCTAATACATAATTCCATACATCTTGCTTCATATATTTGATGTGTGTAACTACAATGTAGAAAGTAGTACACATTAAGGATAATACAACATTGAATGAGAAGTAAGTAGTGTAATACTCTTATTTCCCTTACATTTCTGATAAAGTACATCTGCTCAATTTGCCTATTAAATATATTTGGGTAAAATGTTCCTATAAAATTCTGATAATTACATTGACCATCAGGCATTAGCCACAATTTCTCAAATAAAATAATTGTTGTGGCAAGGTTCAAAAGGGGCGAGTTAACAGTGAAGGCGCCATACGACTAATTGATTAACGTAGTAGATGATTTCATTTCAGTACACGACCTTCTCTTCTTCCACCATCTTTCCTTCCAAAACAACATACGGAAAATATTGACATAAAATCCTGCTTGGCCCTGCCATTTCCGATCTGCGGGAGGCTGTGGGCTTCAGAGCATGGGGAGGAGATCAGCTTAAACGACAGCTCTATTAGAGACTTAACCTGGCTTTGATCATCCCGCGAGCTCTCTCTTCAGATCTACCCAGGCCTCACAAGCCAAATCTGACAAGCGCACCCTTTCTCCTCCATCACCGCACCATTCACATCCAGACTTCAACCTGATCAAAGCTCTTCCGCGTTTCCTCGCTCACAATGGCGCGTAGAGGAGAAGAGAGAAGCTAGCTGTCAAGCCACAATGGTATGTGACAATTTGCCGACAGAAAGCATGCCTGATGTTAGCTTTGTCACCCTGCCTCTCCGCCGCCAACGTGACGACGGGTGCCACTTGTGAGATTCGCCTGGGGTTGTCGGCGGCGGTGGCGGGTGTAAACATTTTGCGGCTACACAAGACTACAAAGCAACAAGATAAGGGTGTTTTCATTCTGTCGACACAACGGCGAGAATATAAAGCGGAGGCATAAAAAGTGTCAAGGCGCTGTTGAGAGAATTCGCTGCTGAGGGCACACTTTTGCGTCTGATATCTGCTCGTGTAATGTAATGTTGGCCTGAAGCGACGGAGGATTTAATATCTGTATCAGAATTCAATCAGGAATAACATCATGTGGCCCCCTCTAAAGCGACTATACTGTATATCCAGTAGACACAATGGAGTATACATAGTAAATACTGATCATTTAAACATGTCGGGACACTTCAGTTCAAGGGAAAAGCGCTTTGAATTAGCTGACAAAACAATGTACAAATGTAGACTTTGATTTTAACAAGGCAGTTTGGGGTTTTGGTTTCGAATGACAATTCACAGTGAAGTGAAATCACCAGTTTTAGAAAGTAGAACTTAGCAAATGTGTCACATGTCAGTGTGACTCAAATAGGCCCAGCTCGCTAAAATAAATCAATAATGAAGGAACACAAAGCAGAGAGTGAGTTACAGATGGATGATCACAGGCAGCATGTTTAGACCTTCATGTACCATGTGAGTACTTCACCTGAGGACATCTATGTGTTGATAAAAGTCAGTGCTTTTGTCTCTAAGCTAATGCTAACGCGCAATACATCAATAATGTTAAAATAAGAACACAAACTGACTAAGCTGTTCACTCGACTTTGCACTCTATGTACTTTTATCAAGTTTGTCTGTTTTATATTTAATTTGGACAAAAACACTTACTTTTATAAACACGTAGCTTTCCTCGGGTGACGTGTTTGAATCCTACATAAAAGTCTTAACATGCCGCCAGTGATTATCCATCTGTAACTCGCTCTCTGCTGTCAGATCTTTTTTATTTTGATGTATTTGAGAAAGCCTCGACAAATTCCCACAGAGAATTAATGGGATGAAAGTGAATGTCCACACTGTTACAGCAACCGGAACTGGCCGGCCGCTATCGTGAAAAGGGCTATCGTGTCTTCGAGCAACATATTACACACTACACACCGCATATACATACATACAATATAACACACACATATAATATATATAATCATCATATACATATACATTATACAATACATACATACATACATACATACATACATACATACATACATACATACATACATACATACATACATACATACATACATATATATATATATATATATATATATATATCAACATTGTATTGCTCGTAAGGCTGCCAATCTGTGCCATCGGCCCAAACAACCACCACCAATGACCACATGCAAACCAGATTCATAATAGGCAATGTGAGTGAAGTGTCTTGCCAAATGAAAGGACAGTTTCTCACTCGTTTTGAGGTGCGACCGCTCAGAAAAGAGAAATACTGTGTCTGACATTGCAAATTGAATCCATTCTGTGTTTTTTCTGGAAAGATGCTCTGCGCACTGTTCTGCCGCTGTTTACTCACGGATGGGGTAAATTAAAATGATGTTCTTCCGGACACATCAAGATGAACCCCAAAATCGATCAATCGATTAAATCGGATATCCCCCAGTGCAATTACAGTATTAACACAGAGTGTTAGCTGCTTGTCCTCGATCTGACTCTCCATGTGTTATAATCTCATGCAGTTTGAATACAAACCCTCATCTCTTCCCCGCCGATGCACACGGATGCTCCTATGTTTGTCCAAATGGCTTGCCGTCCTGCCCACAACATGAAACATTAATTCATTGTCCTGGGCATGTTTTCTTCTCCCATAAGTCACTCCCCATCTGTCAGCTGCTGCTTCTCCCTTCACACACACTTAGAGTTGTATAGTAACACTTCACGCAGCTCCCTCCGCGCGATTGGCTGGGAACATGTTTTGCCTGGGGGCCTTGTCTTGGTCCAAACTCATTACAAGGCTAATGAAAGCACTGAGAGGATCAAATTGAATGAAGCTGCCATTCACACACTGTTTAACCCTTATCAAAGCTCTGACCGCCGTACAAACCCATGCAGCAGACACAAAACAACATGCTAAAGTCTGGAGAGCAGCATGTGCAGGGGGGGGTATTACTCAAGAAAGGGTATCGTTACTTCAAAACAAAGTGGTTCAAATAGTGGTTCAAGAAATTACTCAAGCAAATGGTGAGAAAAAAAAGTAATTGTAAGTGTAACTGTCAAGAAGTAATATCTTCAGAATCAGAATCAGAATCAGAAAGAGTTTATTGCCATTGTCAATGAACAAAATTCAAAAACGTAGGAACTTGTCTTATTTATATTTTAAAGTTAAAGTTTAAGTGCAGTACAACATATTTATAATTGCAAATGTTTTCAGAGGATATAGACCAGACATGAGTGCAAAAAACACAACATTCAAATCATTTAATATTGTCAACTTAAAGCTTTTGTCTCGCCTCTAAAAATCCAATTCTGAATCCCCGTTATGATTGGTGTGAAAGCATGGTTTTTAGTCGGTTAGTTAAACTGAAAATGGCAGAATGAGGTGGTTTTGAAGGTAATAAGGTTGAACTTCACTTCAACCATGAACAACACATCCATTTGCTTGACCAGACTTCTGTGACAAGCGGCTCCAGACCTTTCCTGTGACATATTCTGTATTGGCCTGACTGCATTTTACTTTTTCTGCATGGTCTGAATCTTCAACACCCAATATCGAGGTGGAAGCGAGCAAGGCCCACCAACAAGGCTCTGGTCAGGTACTCCGTCAGATGGATTCAACGGATCGCGAAAAAGCAACGAAAGAGGGAATCGGGCCCCTGGTAGAGCACCTGCCGTACCTGAAGATATGTTGACGTTGACTGGCCAAATCCGACGGGAAGCCAGAAGACCGAACGCCCTGATCAGGAGACTCACTAGGTTTGGAACATGGAACGTCGTGACATTGTAGGAAAGTGCGACAATGCAAGAGAGTTGGAACGATATGATGCAGAAGTCTTCAATGAAACAAAGTGGTCTGGATCAGGAGAGACAAAACTTGTATCTAGTCAAGTCATCTAGTCAAGTCATGAACAAGAAGAGGTTCCACACACACAAGGGGCAGGCATAATGGTCTCAAAACAAGCAACTAAAGCATTACTGCTCAGATAGGAGTACTGGTCCACTGTCAAATGTATAACCCAAGTAAAAGTATGGTATCTGAAGTGTAACTGTACATGTTGAACTAAGTGTAAGCATGTACTCTCCATCTTTGGACATGTCATATGTGTAGACTACGTAGTTAAAGACTTGATATTTCCGGCAAGGCAGATGTCCGTTGTTTTTTAACTCCTATATGTGCAGCTAAATAAGTACCAGCGAAGGAAGTAAACAGCTGCACACACCACATGGGACGTTTGGCTCTCATTATCTTTTTTTGTGTACGGTATAAGAAAAGTTTGGGGAGTTTCCAAAGTTTCTCTGCAATGAGAAAAGGGAAATCTTTGCAACATTAACAAATGAACTTACACATGGACAGACGTGCAGGGCTCCTTTACTGATAAGGGCAGTGTATTGGTTATTTCTTTAGGAATACATATTTTTCATATTTGCTTTGTTCTATACATTTTATTTCACATTATGTTCAATGCAGACAACAATATTGATCTGAACCAACGGCGCGTCTATCGGCTTAAACTGCAGAAATGCAAAGCAGATTTTCATTTACGTATTTTTGTTTTTGGAACATTTGTCATGTTAGTGTCATTTTTTCACCTCATCCATACGTTTGATGAAGAGTTTCAAACAAACACAAGTAATATAAAGTTTAGGGCAGGGATAGGGGGAAAGTGACAACTGGAAATGTCTTGTGTAAAATGTAGGGAAATGCAGTATTACTCAAACATGAATCAATCAATCAAAATACAACTGAGTAAGATGATGGTGGGGTGAAATACAGTAGCTTGGACATTCAAATAGGTGTAATGGTGTAGTATATGCATGAACATGTTTGTGTATGTGTGTTACATTATAATATAAATAATATATACCTGTATTCCTTCCCACAAAATCTGTAATTATTGTAATCATAAACTCATAATAAACCAGTCAATCAATCAAAACCTCATATTTTAGCATAATATGTCATCTTTAAATGTGATGTAAACACATTTAAACTTAGATTTTTTATTTTCTTTTAAACCATCTAAAGTTTCAGTTGTGGTTAAATTTAGAGATAACACGCCCTCCCCTTTGAAAATGAAAATAAAGCTAAGTACCGGAACACTTAAGTGTCTGACAAACTAAATCATCTGTTAACACAGTGGGAATGGAAACAGGTCAGTGACTACATGAGTTTCACATGTGCTGCTGATTGCCTGAATAATTCATTTCTTCGTGAATTAAAATGTGTTGATGGCCGTCACACCTGATTGCCTGTTTCAAAGTACACTGTCAAACTTTTGCTATGATGACATTAATACAAAGTTTATGCAAATCTCTCCAGGATCCATATAAAACTTATTTAAAAGCCAGTTTATTCAGTGACTGTACAGCACTCGAAGTTACTCTAAATTTAATCCAACATCTTAAATATTTAATCTCCACAAGCGGCTGCGTGTTTTAGTCAAATATTCACATAATGTCTACAAATAATCTAATTCCCAAATAAATATGGACAGATTTTGTTCCCCGCACTGCAGCTTAGACGACCACAAAACTGGGATCTACAATAGCCGTTAATGAAGCTTCATTACATTTCTCATATAGGCTCGTTTCACTCAATGACATTAAAACAGTGTCTGAGTACAGCCTGAGGCCTCTAAAGTCGGGACAGGCTCGAATCTAGTATGGGGTCAGCAATATTTACAAAAATGAGTATCTCCATATGTTTTTGCATCGACGTGATAATGATATTCGGATCATATTTTAAAAATGTATCAGGAATGTGCTAAAATGTGTCTGCAAATGTCTGCTGAGGTTCAAGTCGAGCGAATGAACCACACAATGAACCACAAGAGCAGAAATATCACTTTATACCAGTGATCCCCAAACTAAGGCCCGGGAGCCGGATCCGGCCCGCCTCACATTTGACCCGGCCCCCGAACAATCCCAGAGACGCATTATTCATGTCATATGAGCTCAGACAACTAAGATGTGCACGGCACTACAGAAACTTTCTGTCTGTGAAGAACCCAGAGAGGGTTATTTGATCTCGGAAAGGGTTATTCATATGTATTATGTGTGGCTTTCTGGATAACAATAAATGTTAACATCAAGGCACCCATGCGATCGTCACACTTTTTTCTGTTACAAACTGACCCTTGCCCCCCATCAGAGAAGGGAAAAGTTATGTGGCCCTCACTGGAAAAAGTTTGGGGACCCCTGCTTTATACCCTTGTTTGGCAGATTACACTAATCGCTTTTCTCTCTTTATATGTTGAAGAGTTCATAAAAAAATAAACAGATAAGTGCCATTTGAAAACAACAATAAAGCTTACAGTTTTGTCTTGTCTAGCAGTGTTCTGAAACACTAATAAAATCATAATACCATCCCTTTCTTGAGCAAATCCACTCAACCCTTCTGTTTTTAATAATATGTAGAAGATTGTATTAAAAAGAAAAAAAGTGACTCCTGATCTGTTTTGGCAAATCTTCAAAAACAACTATTGCGATATTCCACATTCTTTTGAATATATTACCCACTTCCAAACGATCCAAAACCCAAATGAAATTTCATATTAACTGCTATGAATTTACAAAATTAACAAACATTTATAAGACTGTCCCCGTCTCCAAATTGGTGCATACTAAACCAGGCTTCCACAACATCTACAGTGAGATACTCCAGGTCGTATATGTGCAAGGAAAAAAGAAAGAAAAGGGGAAGAAAAAAAAAGACAAAATTAATGAAACTTCAGATTGGGGCAGTTTAGACTTGACCCCAAAGCTGCCACAATGGGGAGTTTGCACAGCAGGCAATTGGCTAGAGGGCCCCAGGCTGAAAAGGCCTCCGAATATGACTCACTTCACTGCAAATTTATCTTATGGGTGAATTTCCAATGTATAAAAAAAGATTTAAAATTGGATGTGAAGGAAACCTGACAAAGATGGATCAATCCAATATGAAGGTGGTGAAGGTGTTTGGCACAAAAAAAGAATAATAAATGGCTGTAAAATGTCTAAAATCAATGCCTGGCCTTAAAATGTGCATATGTTTATTAGTATTGATATTTGCATAACGAGACGACCTCTTCCCTGGGCACCCCATGGCTCCGCTTGACCCAGTCAAATCTTGGACTGAACTGACCATAAACACTCATGGAAGAATAGAGCTTCTGAAAGGATTTGGAATCTTTGGGACAATAAGAAAGAATTTTGAGTGATCTAAAAGCTCACCGTTCCACCTCAGCTTGAAACTGTGCGTCATGTCATCTTCCAAACAAGCTACATCTGCTTTTTCTTGACCCCATTTTTGCACAAAATCTTTCTCCTGAGATTGTACTCAGAAGGAAAATCATTTCCAAGTTACACGCATCCACCATTACAACAAAAAGAACGTTTGTCATTCATAAATAATTGCTGTTTGGGAGGCTACATTTCTTTTCTTTTTGCATTTGCAGAGGAAAGACCGAGAAAAGTCTCTGTGGCACGCTTTGTTCGTGCCAATTATTCTCGACTCTTAAATTCAATGTGGCTGGTGCTTGTAAAAAAAGAAATATAAAAAATAAAACAGCTAGCCGTCGTTTCAAAAGAAGGACAATCCAAAGTCACAATTCTACAAAACTATAAAAGAACAAAATCAATAGCCGTTTCTTACCGACTGGTTGGTACCCTTGTCTCGTTGGACCTCCAAAAGGGTTGCGACCGCCAAAGGAGCCTCCGTCGATGGAGCCATATGACATTGTGGTTAATAGTTGGTGGCGTGGCAGCTACAGGCCTGGAATCAAAGCAGAAAACGCAATTTATTTCCACTTTGTTCAAATGTCTACATAAAGACCAGAGGAGCGGCAGTGACAGGACACAAGACGTGATGAATTTAATTGCCTTGTAAACATAACCCCTCGACTAGATAGAAATACATCGTGGAGGCCTTTCTTTATGACCTATTTGGGTCCCGGCGAATAGTTATAAGCATGTACGGATATATTGTTGTGTCCATGCTGTTGTTTATGTAGGGGCTCATGACGCTCGGGGTTACATGTACGAGCGGTGCGTCGCAGTTCACTGTGCGCATGGGAAATCACAGCTGCGCGGCTCAGTGCAGTTCAGTGCAGGGACAAACGCCATGCAGGCATACAACCATAAATACTAAGTTCCCTGCATAGTATTGTAGTAAAAACTTTGGAAGAATGTAATTATCTGACATTATTATTTGAAATGAATGCAGTATTATCGAACACTCTTGCATTATTTGTAGAGCCTTTAAACGTGCTCTCGAGTACCTTTGCGTTGGCATCTCATGTTTTAGAACGTCAAATAATGTATCTACAGAAAGTGTACATTACGTTACATGTAGTTGTCATGAAAGCAATTTGACTGTGTTTTTGCACAAAGACCGCCTTCAGGATGAATGAAACATGCATGAATGAAGCTAAATACAACTCCAAGTGCGTTTTTAAAGAGGGAATAATGCTATAACATGGTTAAAACTTCAAAAAAGACAATTGAATTCGACAGTACTAAAAAGAATGTGAATATTTAACTTCACAAAAACTGCTGGTGAGTCGATGTGATCCCTCATCCGTCCAGCACGTCTTAAGGTAGGACGAATCTAGCTCAAGGCAGTATAAATTCAGTCGTGTCATTTCAAAACTGTATGCGGGATTCTTTCTACAAGTGTACAAATTAACTAAACACAAACTTCCCCTGAGCGCAGATCAGATCTCCAAAACGCCTGAAGTCCAAAGAGTTTTTGGACCGGACAGCTCTTTCCACGTAAAGTTGTCTTTAAATCACAAACATAGCATTGAAAATCACATTTGTTTCTACCTTCAGATTGAAAGTGACTTACAGAATTAAAACTTCTTTCAGATTTCAGAAACAGTACCAGATGACAAACTGCGAAACCTTTTCTACCAACAACAAATTCGTTTATACAAATTCTGTAATAAGGGTGGTTATCGTTGCAACTTTATGGACCTTTTGTGATAAATTATTCGCAGGCCGGGCGTGTACGGCAGTAGGAGTAAAAACCCCAGCTCTCATTTACATACTGCAAAGGTCAGCCCATCATATGAACATGTGTTTTTCCTGCGGCCACGGACACATGGACGCATCCCCAATCAACTCATCTGAATGTCAGGACACCGTATCTGTCCAGTGCCCAAAAGCTTTTTTAAATTAGCTGCTTTTGAACACGCTTGGATTGATACTTCACGTTTTGCATCTCAGTAAGTAAAAGTAAACGTTTAGGTAGGAAATGTCCAGCTCCCGACAGTAAAAGCTGATTTCACGCTCAGGAGTGAAACAGTGGAGACATCTACATGGCCAGTGAAAATAAGGTTTGGTGCATTTTTGGATTAACTTTTGTATTTGGAAGACAATGTACAATGAATTTTAAAACGACTCTTTCAAATCGTCAACATTTTCTCTTTCATTGTCGTTTTCGCCACATTAGTTTATCTTTTTTTTTGCATAAATTTCCTTGTCAAAGCCTGCACTGGCGTGAACAATCTGGAATAAAACAAAATCTGATTATTCACATCAGATGCATTTGCACATTTACATAACATTTTAATTATCTGATAAGTTCACAAATCAGATAATGCTCAGATTGTTGGTGTGCATGTGAACATTTGCCTGATAATACACACGAAGGAGTTTATTGGCCTGCTATCTTTAAGAGCAAAATCAAACAAGACCATTCATGTCCATGATTGGCGGATCCACCTGTCAATCACGCTCGCAGAGATGAAGAGGGTTACCAGACTGATATCGATCTGTAAGAATACAGAGAAATATTATTCTGGTAATGTGAACATAGCCAGTGTAAATGAGGCTAAAACAATATGAACACTCTGATGTTGAAACAGTGTTTTCAAATCTAGAGGAGATTGTCTGAAACGCAAGACAACTCAAGATTATGAATGGCTCCAAATAAATGTATTTGTAAGACTGAATATACAGATTTCAGAGACCACACATGAATTAGTGTCTGCGCAAATAAAAATGAACTGCATGATAATAATAATAACTCCGCAACATGTCTTACAGATTGACCAGTGTGGTGATGATTTATGCCATGGACTTTAAAACTTTAAAACTGGACTTTAACAATTTTTTTCTGAAATTGGTTTACAAATGGTTCAGAATGAGATTGTGACCTCAGTTTTACATGCGAGAATGAGAAGTATGTTTTTGACAAGAAAACTGCT
The DNA here is from genome assembly GCA_015082035.1 of Chaenogobius annularis. Taxonomy (NCBI): domain Eukaryota; kingdom Metazoa; phylum Chordata; class Actinopteri; order Gobiiformes; family Gobiidae; genus Chaenogobius; species Chaenogobius annularis. Next base: position 1,035,253 of record BJKM01000121.1, on the reverse strand, counting down.
AAATAAAATGATTTAAAGCTCATGAATGTCAGAAAAAAGACAAACGTTCATACAAGACAACACGATTACACTTGGGGGTCATGTGTTCCTGCAGAGCTATACAGTCCACATTCTGTTTACTAAGCGGGACAGTAACATCCAGATACTCACTGGGCCAAAAGAGAAGATATGAGCCCTTTCTTTTCCATAGAGGGGGGAGATTAATTACTTTTGGCAGTCCATAAACAATGTGCAGCGCGCTTGATTCAGGCCCAGCAACTGCACGGCTCAGATCTACATACGGGACGTCACGCGCACCCATGGGTGAAGGCTCCTCTCCAGTCATCAGCGCTGCTGGGCAAATCCCACAGATTGTCCACTTATTTAACCCAGAGTAAATTAAGGTCGAGGATATATATATATATAACACACTGTTAAACACCGCTATAGGGGCTGATCGGGAAAAGGACGGAAGTTTGAGAAAGTGGGTCGTAAACATCTGATTACAAAAATAATCACAAAACCCAGTAATTAGATCTGATTTTTACACATTGCACAAGATTTTTGGTGTGTTCTTACAGAAAACACACACACACTACACAAGATAAAGCTGATCATCAAAACCCCTGGTGACACGTGTCAGTTAATTAGAGTACCTGCTGTATTTGGAAGTCAATGTTTTTTTTTCATATTTTTTAGGTGTGAGCAATCAGAGAGAAAGCAGATTACACTCATCCAATTGAATTTGATCAATGCAGAGATTTTTGGTTAGCATATCAACATAGCCACTGATAAAAGGACACATTCATGGGGATAAATGGGATCCAGGATATACATTTCTCAAAGACTTTACAAAAGAGCGAGTCTGGTCGCCGCTGCCTTCATCGCTCCTCCAGCCAAACTCAAACCGAACTGTGCAATCAGATTTGTTCATTTCATTGACTCTTGTGAAACAGAGGTGCACATTGGTCATCTCATTTATAACAAAATCTAACTTTTCTCACCTCAAACTAAAAGAGGTTTGTGCTTTGCTCATACTAGATTCAGTTCCTGTGCTATTGTTATTATTTATTTATTTTCCTTTTCTTTTACTGTTGTGATCAGCCATATTGGGTTTGAGACGGAAGGACCATTTGTGTCCCTGATTGGTTAATCCACCTGTCAATTGCGCCCTTCTGAACTCAGAGATGAAACCGGTGACCAGACTCATATCAAACATAAAAAAAGAAGAGATATCATCTTATAACAACTTTTGTATATGCCACCCAACTATAAAGAATAATAATAATAACATTGGAGTTTGGCATTTATCTTGCATTTTAAAAGCTGTACAAGCCCCTCTACGTGCAAACTATTAGCCCGTGCTCCAATCAGCCCCATCGGACCCTCTAATTACCGGGAATCACTCTTTGACTCACTATAATGGGACAGGAGGAGGAATTGTCCGGCACATGGACACAACGACAGCATGCAGCAAGATTCACACCACCAACTTTCAAACTGGTGGACGAGTGGTCAGTGTATTAAAATGATAACCCTTCCATCCACATCCTCATGTCACAATCCCAGCATGCTTTCTGTTTGTCCTTTAAACCAATAGTTCTTTTCAGACAATTTCAATGAAGGCAAAATAAAGCGAAAACACGATGAGTGACAGCTTTCTTTGAATCTTTTCAGAGCGTCACATTCTGAAAAGGCTGCGGTTGCTTGTAAATGAGCGATGCCCCACGCGCTGGTGAACAGAGCAGTGGACCCCTGCGTGGAGGCTAAATGGAGAGATGGTCGGCAGAGGTATCGCAGGCTCTTCTTCCCCCTCTGCGGCTCATTCACTCTCCTGTCACTGCTGCTGTCATTATCGGCAACACAGGACTAAGTGTTGCAGCACTGGACCACTGAGCAGGAATAAGCCCCTGCACTCCGGACGCAGCATTTATCTCTGACAAAACATGAGGGAAAGGAGCGAGAGTGGTGGACAAGCTGAGGTTTCAAAGCAGCCAGACATGTTTGATTAATATAGATTTGTAAATAAACAAGCTTAGTTAAAGGTGCACTATGTAACCTTTCTGTTGGAAGGTACGCCACCGGCTTGTCTTAAGGTGTACGTGAATTCATTCTCTGCATTTGTATCCTTCAACCTGTCAGGAGCAGTGAGCAGCTGCCGTACAGCGCTCAGGGACCCATCTCCTGATCTTGAACTGTGAGTGGGTTGCCTCTCCACAGATCTGACCTGTGACCTGTGATCTGGCCTGATTGCAAAACATGCCAGCTATTTATGGCTATAAATAAAGTTTCATTCCATATAGGGCTGCCACAATATTACTATATCAACTTGTTGTTTCATAAATTATATCTGGGACAATATCTTTGGGTCTCTCAATATTAATTGTGTGCACTTTTTAATAATCAATTAATCAAATTTCCAAACTCTAAACTTAACATAGTCATGAGCTTTTCCCTGTGTTGACAGTGATCAGTGTTACATCTTTATTACCTGAAACACACATATAACCCCAATACACTGGCGTTGTTAGCGCTAAATATTAAAAGAAACATTTCAAATTTGAGGGGAAACAACAACATTTTATTGTTCAAATTAGTTTAAAGAAAGGCTCTGAAAACCTTGAGATGATTTTGAAAGAGAAAGGACAAGATTGTTTGATGTCAGCATTGTCCAGCCCTCAAGTACAATATTTAAACATCTCAATTTTAGTCATTTCAGTCTTCTCAATCAATGTCTACTCCTCCATTTTAATGTGAGTGGACTTGAAAGTATATATATGATGCAGTCAAGCGCTACATGTCCCCTTTTCATAATGTCAACAGTTCAGTCTTATCTACACAGTTTTGTGATGGTTGGAAGGCGGAGTATCAATCAATCACATTTTATTTGTAGAGCACAATTCGTACAAAAATGCAATTCAAAGTAGAAGTTCAGAGTAACCAATCAGATTTCCAGTTACAGTGAAAAGTTTGTATAAACAATATGACCCTAACCCTAACCCTAACTTTTTTACAGAATGGTAACAATGGCCAAAGCCAGCTCTACAACGATGGTCAAAAAGAGTTTTTTGCGTAGATATTGATTAATTGAAAGTATTTTTTTAATTAAGTAAAGATGCAGTGTGTAACAATGGAAATTAGTAATAAAAACCATCCAAAGAATTTCTTGGCTCAGTCAGAGGTTGGAGGGTGTCCAGTTTGAGGACCACAGGATCTCATCTCTGCTGTTTGCAGATGATGTTGTCCTGATGGCTCCATCAAACCTGGATCTGAAACATGCACTGGGACAGTTTGCAGTCGAGGGTGAAGATCAGCTCCTCCTAATCTGAGGCCATGGTTCTCAACCGGAAACGGTGGCTTGCCCTCTCCAGGTGGGTGGTGAGTCCTTGCCCCAAGTGAAGGAGTTCAAGTATTTTGGGGTCTTGTTCAAGAGTGAGGGAAGGATGAAGCATGAGATTGACAGTTGGATCGGACTGTTGTGGTGAAGAAGGAGCTGAGTCGAAAGGCAAAGCTCTCAATTTGCCAGTCAATCTGCACCTACCCTCACCTATGGTCATGAGCTTTGGGTAATGACCAAAAGGACAAGATCTGGGATACGAGCGGTTGAAATGAATTTCCTCCTCAGGGTGGCTGGACACTCTCTTAGAGGGGGTGAAGAGCTCAGTCACAGAGAGGAGAGGAGCTCGGAGCAGAACCGCTGCTCCTCTAGCTGAGGTATCTCGGGCGTCTGTTCTAGATGCTTCCAGGACGCCTCCCTGGGGCCTCTTCCCCAGGGAGGCGTCCTGTACCTGCTGGATTGACTATATCTCTCGGATGGCCTAGTAACGCCTCAGGATCTTCAGAAGGAAGTGTCTGGGGTGGAGGAAGTCTGGGAGTCCCTACTTAGGCTGCTGCCCCCGCGACCCGGCCCCGGATAAGCGAACGAATATGGATGGATGGATGGATCCAAGGAATTATTCTCCTAAAGCTACAGCAGTGCAGGAAAAAGAAAATTGTGGTGTATCTTTCAACAAATAAGCCTCTTTCTCACATTGACGTCAGGAGTAAATTCATACAACACAAACCCCCTCAACTCTGTTTTTGCACAAAGAGAGAAGTCATATTTGATCACACTCCACTCGGTGGCCATCCTCAGACACAGGCACAAATGCATCCCGTCTCAGATGTTATGTGATAAAAGCCAGGATTTAAATTGAAGAAGATTGATCTACTGTCAACACCAGGCTCTTCAGAAGACGCAGGAGTGTATGCAATAAACAGCTCCTGGAGAAAAGAAGCTGAAGAAGACTTGTTACTTTTATATATTTATTGTTATTTATGTATATTTTAACACGGACTAAGATGCCGCCTCCCTGATATTGTAGAGACATCTATCACTGGCATAATATTCAATAATACCCTATTTATAAATCATGTTTAACAAATTTTATATATATATATATATATATATATATATATATATATATATATATATATATATATATATATATATATATATATATATATATATATATATATATTTCAGGGGGTGGTGTGGGGACACTAGGGCTGCAGGATGTATCGTAATCGAATCAAAATTGCAATTTGAATGGACGATTAGCAAATTGCAAAGGCTGCAATGTTTGAAGTGCCATCTTTTCCTCCACAAAGAACTGCTAACTACAGCACAAACAAGTCTTTTAGCAGTTTGTCAGTTCATAGGCCTATTTCTGTCTTTTTGTCAATTTGTGATAGAAAATAAATAGCAATTCTTGTAAAAAAAATAATTAAAATCACAATTAGATATGGGATACATGGGAACCTTCAAACGCAGTGGGGAGGTTTGCTGGCCTCCCCAATTACTCTAGCTAGGTCTATACCCTGAAAATCAAAATGAATCAATAGAAATAAGGCTCCTTTATCACACCTAAAACCACTGCTTTGGAGCAGTGTTTCACACTCAGGGGTACCGGGACACTTTGGCAGGGTCTACTTGGAATGATTTCTAGTTTAAAAAAAGAAGATGAAAGGTGAGTAGTATTCGAACAAAATATGTTCTGTGAGGTATATTTTACATCCATAAGAGTGATTTGGAGGAATGTGGACATCAATGTCATTAAAACAAGTAAATATAATAGAAATAATTGACATTTTACTACAATAGTTAGAGACAAAGCTTTGGGGGACAAAAAAGGGTTGGGAACCATTGGGATGGACACCAACGGAAAAGAAGGTTGGTGAAGTCCGTCAGCTGGACATTTTTTGTGTGTGAGAGAAAAATACATGAATACATTTGGGCACTGATCCAAATAGCTTTATCAGTTATGATACAGCTCAGGTAACGCACTGCCTTAAATATCTGTCTAAAGGGAGGAGCTAATCCTGTTTATGAGCTCATCTTCTCTGCTCCAGTCTCAGAAAACACTTCCCAGATTTGTGACGTCTAAGGTGGAGATGCAGAGGTCTGTGCTGTTTTATAAGTCCATAAATCATCGCCAGACTCGTTCTGAGCATTTCTCCTGCCATATCACGGTCACTATAACTGTATGTTTGCATTAGCAGGTATTCAGGCTAGGGGTTGTTTTTTCCCCTATGGTAATTCCCTTTGCTGCTAGATAGACAAAAAAGGCATAGAAGTTCGAAAACACGAGTTTCCTAAGTAAAGTTACTCAAGAGCATATTTAAAAGCCAATACCAATATATATAAAGTAATTTATTGTTTCCACCTTTTGCTACTAACCTCAGAATGTGCATACAATTGATAAAACTCCAGTTATTGTCAATTGCTGACGAAGCCAAGCGTAAGGAGTGGCCTCTCTTCTCTCCCTCTCAGTGTGTCTGAAAACAACCTTTATCTGAAGGAGGAGAGAGACAGGCAGCCAAAAACACCTCTGGCCAGTGAAATTGCCTTGTCACACAAAAGGAGCCATTATTGAGATAAATCGGCCCCATTCGAGTCCATAACTAAAGCGTGGCGCGCGGGCTGCAGTGGCACCTGCCCAGCACCTCGCTCAGGTCTGCAGCAGACTGGGGCATCCTTTTGTCACAGTGTTAAAATGTGGACAGAGTGGAGAGTCAGCAGCAGACAAACTGTTTAAACAAGCAAGGTCGCTGCGAAACAACAGCCAATACGTGATGCCAAAAAACGTCCCAATTCTTGGTTTTATTTATTTATTTATTTTTTCATTTTTTTCGGAACCGATTTAAATGATGCAAACATAATATACTCTGAGTTTTCAAAGTACTATACCAAACTGAGCGTTTATTCAAAAGTAATCTGACACCACACTGTGAGGGTAGTGACAGAAGACTTTCATTTCCTTTTCAATGTTGTTTTTGCTAATGTATCTCTACGGACATTTTGCATTGCGGCAAAAAAATTAAAAAATAAAATTCCGATTGGTGAGAAAGAAGATGAACTGGTACTGTCCCCATGGGAATATTTCTAAAAAAAATCTAATTAAATTCATTCATCACAAGCGCTATAATGCTTAATAGTCCCTCCATCTTGTTCAGTTCGTAAATGCATTTTCATAGTTAATAAATCCTGAAATGTATTAAATGGGCTTAATTGCATTAAGAATAATAAAAAAATCATGCCGTAAACCATTCTCAAAAAGGTGCTTCGTAAGACATAACTGTGACTGAATGTCGAGGTCCTGGGTTCAACTCCTGGCCAAAACATGCAAAAGGCTAATCCTCCAGAACAAGGACCATTAACCAAGTTCTGTGGCAAGGACGGGTCAGAGAATCTCTTACAGGAACAAATAAATCCTCATCCGATTTTGACTCTAAAATATCGTCTGGAAATGACTTTGTAACAATGGCTGAGATTCTCAGTAACAGTGAAAAATAAGCACAGTTTTATACTCAAGTGACTGTCTTTCCAAACATTGGCTCTGTTAAATGATACAAACCGAAAATGTAATGTTGATTGAAATCAAGTCCAAGTTGTTCATTTACAAATATATTTTTTGCTGAAACACAAGGCCTTCCTCGTTTGAACTTTCTCCCTTGATTTAAAATTCAAACTAGATCTGTCTGTGTGCGCTTTGACTGTCAGCTTTTGGCCAAGTCCGACACATCTCAAAATGAAGTCCTATTAGTCTTGTCTTGCAGCGTCTGTGTTTTCGAATGTGTGTGAATCCGATGAATAAAGAGGCCAAAGGAGCAGCCGTATTCTGTCAGGCAAAAGATGTCCGCTCTCCCATCGGGTGAGGAATTGGTGCTCTCTTTCTGCTCCCGTTCTCTCACTCTAACTCTCTTTAACAAAGCTGGATCTGCTCCCTAATTGGCCCAAGCGCAGTTAATTGGGTTTGGTATCCACGGCGACGGGCATTTGGCCCGGAGATAATAAGCTGAAAGAGACACCTTCAGAGAGGCAAGGAGACGGAGGAGGATCAACTGGCAGGGAAAATGTATGGCAGTCACAACATACAGCAGCTACCACACACAGAGGAGTCATTCAACTAAAGCTTTGCAAAAAGTGTCAAATATACCACTGGGTGGGTACAAAATGTCTTTCTGTCACTAGCAGTGCAAAGGGACATATACAGCTTGAAATATTTGTGGAGACACGCATAATACGGATGAGTGAAGAAATATAAATGTTGTGATGTACTGGAGTTTAAAAATGACCTCTGCTTCAGCATAGGAGACCTCCACATTTCTACCTACGACATAATGAAGCAGGGAGATTTGAAACGGAGTGTTTTTGCGGGGCTCACTGAAGAATGCAACCTCATAGACAGGATGAATATAACAACTAAATACAACTATTTCCACATGGTTCTCACCAAACAGTGCATCTGGTGGGGTACAATTATGGTTCTACAATTATGGTTCTCATCCAACAAAACACCTTTTTAAAATGTATTCCCAGGTTTCTTCTTTTTTTTTTTTTTTTTTTTTCACAAATTCAGCTTTTTCTGTATTTTATGGTTAGAAGCAGAATTTAGCTTTAGGCAGTATAATGCTAACCTTAACCCTAATGTTAATGCTTAAATAAGAATGCGTTACATTTTCAATGTTGATATTTTGGTATAAAAAGAGGCACAAAAACAACACAGCACACAAGGAATACTAAATCTGAGGCAGCACAATTTTAACTGCAATTGTAAAGCTTGTTCTCAAATGTCAACGGCAGCATAACTGACATGTCCAGTACAAGTAAAACTGAATTTGGGCTTGCCAGCTAAAAAAGTAGTTTGAGGGGCGAGTTGACCTCATATTATTTGGGAACACCTTGATGGCTCATTTCATAAAAGCGCATTATCTTCGAGGAGTCATACACTATATTGAAAGGTTATCTAGTTTGCAAAGGTTTAGTGATCATCATTATGTGTAATAAATCATATGCAACTATTGCCAGTAGAGGGTGCAAGGACTTGTAAATAAGGCGAGCGTCATTCCATTGGCCATAAAACAATTGAACTGTAACTAACTAAAACTTTCTGTTGATGCCAATTTTACAGTAATGCATTCAAAATTATTTATTTCTAGCGCTTTACAGAGCCCTGATATGTTTGCGTTATAATTAGTATTTATGTGTATGTAACAAGTGTTTGGTATTACTATGTAATAACTTGGTTAAAAATGGGACGACAATAAATAAGTAGGCTAGGTACAGAAGGTTAGGAACAGCTACTGGAGGGCAGGGATCAGTAAGAAAACTATTGACAAAGAGTACTGACTTATAAATGTGTATTGTACAAAAGTGAAAAGAAATATATACAAAACTGCAGCTCCAAATAATACTGGTTCCAAATGGTAAATCAAAGAATCCAGAATGATTTAGACACTATAGAAAGGGCCATCGGTGGCCTCAGCCAAACAAAACCAAGGTCGATATCCCGGCGTGGAATACAGCTCCATAACGCACCGCACAAATGTCCTTTGAGAGTTCTGGATTTAAGTGAAATGATAGTAAGCGCAATGTTCTGAGGTTTTGGTGTTGTTGATACGAGTTGGTGGGAGAATAGGACAGGCTGCAGAGCCTCCTACCAGACCATGGCAATGTAGACAGGTTTAGGAGCGTCGTCAGCTCCAGGGCCAATTCATCTAGCTGGCCATCAAACAGAACCCCAACATAGGGCACCTGGCCAGTTCAGTTGATTTCAAGAGCACACATGACATGACAAGGTCCTCACCAGATAGTATGGTCTGGTCTGCAGCTGCTGTCCCCCGGCTTCTCTCCCACACAACTGAATTGAGAGAAGGCAGGGCAGCTTGTACACCTAGTCAGGAAGCCTGTGATTGGGTGATTTGGTACTGAGGGCTGTCATGTGGCATGGAATTGAGTGGAAAACCCGGACAGGGCAACGGCTTGGATTGAGCATGGAATGGAGTGGAACACCCAGACTGGGCATTGGATTGGATGAATCCGGATTTTTACCCAGGGTTACATGTACCTTGAATGACAATAAAATATCTAAATTGTTTTGAGAAGGAGATAAAATAAATATGCTGGATTATTACTCCAAAATACGTGAATCAGTCTTTTTTTTTTTTTTTTTTTCAACTTTGTCCTTTCAACGTGAATAGAATTATGGCCCAACGTCACTGGGACAGGCTCCAGTCACCCCAAATACGAACAAGCGGTAGAAAATAAATGTATGAATGAATGAATGAGTAGAATTTTAAATGCGTATAAAATGAGCTTGTGCAACTGATTTTATTTGTCTTCATCGTTTGTTTACATTGATGATCATCCAGAGAACGCATGAAGAAAGTTTAACACATCATATTCAAATCTGTGGAACTGTATTCGTTCCTTTTTGGGTTGATTTAGATCTAGTCTTTGTGCGACCGCTGGTGAAACACTACGGCTGTATCAGATTATCAAAAGTGTGTGTCCTGACAGCGGAGGCGGAGCTAAACAACCCACATTATGGAGGGACAGCTGTAGGTGAAGGTGAACTTGAGCGGGGCCTAAAGTCAAGCTGCTTTCATTTGTTTGAAAGGACCAGAGGTGGTCTCTGCACATTTGTTTGATTGGATTGTCCGCGGTGGGATGAAACTTTACGACTTCACGTGCATACTTATGTGCTGCAGACTCCACATCATTCTACTGACTAATCTGTTTTTAAAGAAGCATATATTGGATTATTCAGAATAATTTATACTCTGCGACATCTTTGCATTAGTATTTTGTCTTTTTTATGTATTATAAAGGTGTATATAAAGTGGTATTACATAGAAAAACGTCCATAACTGCCTGGAACTCTCTCCCCGTCCACAATTTTCATTATAAAAGGAAAAAAGAAAAAAGAAAACTTCCAAGTGCTCATTTGTTCCACTTCATGTACAGCCTCAAACTTGTCTCTTATTTTTGCCTTTTTCTTGTTCCTGAAAAGCATCTTTGAGTTTCTCTTGACTAGGTTTTTATATTTTTTCCATTTTTTTTTTTTCCATCAGATGCTTGTTTGTAAAGAACTGGGTAATATTACTAATTTAAGATGTAAGATGCTAATTTGCATACATGTAAGTGGTTACTTCAATGATAATTAGTATTAATTCAGCCCTTCTTAATGTCTTCTTTTGTATCATGCAGCTAATTAGACCTTTCCTATCAATACATGTCACATTAAATGTAAATGTAAAGTGTCTTTGTGCCACTTAAAAAAACAATGTATTATTATTATCACCATCCTAATTGGCATTTGTAGACTTTGTAGACTTTGTTTGGTCCAGTTCTAGTCCTTGTTTAGTCCTAGTCTACTCCAGGTGTAGTTTTGGGTTTAGTCCTGGTTCAATCCTAATTTGGTGCGGTGAATGTTTTCACCAAAAGCCTGTTAGAACCACAATTGCAATTTGAGGTTAGAAGTCATGAGTTTCATCTACCCTTTTACCAACAAAAAAACATTTGACTTTTCTTTATTTTGCATGAACTCCTCATAGAGATCATCGAAATACATATCGCTACTTTGAAAAATAGTTTTGAGAGATTTTTCCAATGGAAAATGCAGAACCCCCACTCAAGTAGAGTGTTTTTGATGATGAAGTTGATAGAACTTTATTATAAATTTTAAAATCTCCAAAAAGTCCGATGAGTGTAATTTAGAAACCTTTAAGAAGTGCCCTGCGTGAGTGTTCTCCGAGTGCCGTGTTCCCAGTGTGGCTCTGGCATTTCTCTAAAGGACAGTGGAGCTGGCCTGCTTCTCCGCGCTGACCTTTGTAGAAAGTAGCTGTGATGTTTGGGTGGTGTAACTGCCCCACATTCGTACCCAAATATACCACTAATAGTTCACAAGCCACAAATGTATTATTGTATTTTTAGAATGGGCACATGCAACAGTGAATGACATGTTCCATATGTAGTAGAATATGTCAGGGTATTGCAGAACACGTGCTTTTGGTGTTCCTCCCGTTATTAAAATCTGATTGGAATAATGCAAAACTAAATGCAAATTCTGGCACTTTTTTAATGTGCATTCTCTTTTCTTAATTGGACATGGTTTAAACATCAGATGCCCCGTCCAATACAGCCCTTTACACTGAGGCCACAGAGAGACAAAAGCAGAATCGGTTTGTAGTTTTGTAGAGTGTCAGCATAAAACAAGGAATTTGAAATAAACTTCATTGTTAAACCAAACCCCAGTGAATTAAGTTATGAAATAAGAGATATAATCAGCTTTGAACGATTTAATTAAGAGTTCTAATAAGAAATGTTAGAATAATCACTGAAGAAAATCTCGGAGGATTGCATTTTATTTGTTTGGTGAGGGATTTATTTTTGTTTGGCCACATCAAAGAGAGAGCAATATCTACTCGTGCTTCTTGGATAGTGTTTAGTTAAGCCTCAAAAAAACTTAAAGATGCACCATGTAACTTTCTTGTTGCAGGTTTGTCACCTGCTTGTCTCCATGGTGACTTCATTGTTTTAGCCTGGAATGTTCCAAAGAAGAGCATTAAATAAAAAAATTGTGAAGAAATGCGTAAAAACTACCAGTAATGTAATGCAAGAGAGAGCAAGAGTTTAAATGCAATGGTTTGGAACATTCCAGACAGTAACATCTCCATAGAGACAAGCAGGCGACGGACACCTACACCTTTTGGTACGGTCGTTTGGGCTGTTGTGAAATAGGAAAGCTCTTAACTGGAGACAAGATGTAGGATCTGCACCTGAGCAATGACGTATTTCATCAAATTAATCAGAATGACTAATAATCATTTTTTTTAAAAGAAATTGCGCTCGCTCTTCCTCACTTGCTACAGTATGTGCAAGTGCAGGAGTAGAGTCAGACGTGGATGAAGGCAGACACAGGTAAATTAAGGACAGTAGGGACTGCTCAGGCGTGTTCTCTGTATGTTAAGCTTCCCAATGCTGTTCGATTACAATCCGACTCATATTCACGGAGAAATTTGCCTGTGAGGAACTGTATTTGTACGTGGCTAAACGCAAAGATACATGTAGAGCGTAGCCATGCGGTACGGCGGTCAGCATTTTATAACCCGCCAGTAATTAAATGAGAATTTCTTGGCCCACCCCGACCCGACCCGCGCATTACCAATGGCTATTAAAAACATGCCTGGTGGAAGTAGGCAAGGGCAAGGCAAGGCAAGGCAAGTTTATTTGTAGAGCACAATTCGTACACAAGGCAATTCAAAGTGCTTCACACAACAGGAAAAAATGCATTAAAATCACAAAGACATGGCAAGTAACAAGCATTTCCTAATAAACAACTAAAGATGTCAACATGTGGAACAGAGCATTTTCAACTCCCACATACATGAAAAAGGGAACAAAGCACAACACCAGGTTTTGTTTGATGAGGAAACAGTACAGTACAACTT